>JAFMSR010000016.1:24012050-24294550 GCA_022818135.1 Saxidomus purpurata | reverse complement strand
CAAAATCGTATATGGTCTGTGAATAAAGAAACCTATAAGTAAATGATTATCAAACAGTCGTTCAAATTTATGTTATCTTTAGCTAGCTACAAAAAAGAGCTTTTTCCGTTTCTTGATATTTCTGTGTTTCATTGAAATGACTATCAGAAAATGTTACACAATTCATTTAAAAAAGCATGGCAACGACAATTACATGTACTGGCAATATATTTCCATGCATCTCTTAATGCGAGAAGAAAACACATAATCATCTTGTTCTTTTGAATTATTTGTATTCAATAGTATTATTCAATCTTGCAGACGTTCATGATACTTTTTTTTCTCAGCCGATTTATAATTTCTGTTGGAATGCAGACTCTCCAACCGGTGTCATACTACGTTCCTTTTCTGTAAGCGGAGTACGTGCTCTATGTAGCATTGGAGAAGCATTTCTTGCCGGGCTTTCTAGTCTTGGAATGAGCCTGTTACGTATGGGTGCCACAAGCACTCTCTTATCATAGGATCCGGACAAACGATCGCTTTCTTGTGTAGGCTCTGCATGTTCGCTGTTCATTAGGTCTGCCACATTCACGTTTTGCGATCTAGAGGTCAGACTTTGGTCTGTTGCTGGGGAAGTAGGTGAAGGCAGTCCACATAAATAGTCATTCTCAGAAAGCTGAGAGATCTTTATCTTTGTTGCAATCGGTGGAGCTTGAAAATCAATGTTTCCTCCTCTTAGACTTGTGAAAGAGTTATCTCTAAACAAGTAATCTTCAAGCTTCCCGTCACTGAATCCAATATACTGTGTACCAAGTACTGAAAAATCAAGGAACACAAAACTCATAAAAAGTGTATTTTGTCATCGATGGTTGTATGGACATATTTCATTCCATCCTAGATCGTCAAATGAATTAAACTCTTATCCATTTTAATCTAAACATATAGTTCGTATGTTTATTCAAAAGAAACGAAGCTACTTACAAAATTATTATTTTATATTATGTAAACATAAACCTCCTTTGATCTTCTCTATACATAAATAAACATGCTTGTAACTAAAAGTAATTTAATAAAATTAATATGATTAAGAAAACAAAACTAAGTATTTAATATTTATGAAGGGCCACAACTGTCTTAACTTTAGAATGATAATTTTGTTTATTAAATCGATCTTTTTTGGTCATACAATTATGTATTCCGGTTGAACATATTTCTAATCGTGTTTAATGTGTATATATTGCCGTACATTTCCAAATAATGATTATAAAGAAAAAGAAAAAAGATAGAAATGTATTATTTTAATTATTATTTCATTACTTTTGTCATTATTATTGTCATTATGCTAATGAAATACAATTAATTAGAATAATACTACTATGTTATTAATAGAAATAATATCTTCAACTATTAGCGCAATGGCCTTAAAACAAGAAAGTGTAATTTCATAAGGTTTAAAGAACATATGTTATGAAGTTTTAATTGAAATGCATAAAGAAAACTGCATAGTAATGAACATGATAAAATGTACAATACAAAGCATGTTCGTTTAAAATTATTATGCGTCATTTGGATATAAGTACATTTCTATATCTGAAATCATCTTTGCAATTCAGCAGACAATTTCTGTAGAAGAAACAGAGCTAAGGCATTTGGCATAAATCTGTTGGCTTGAAAAAGTCAACAGATCTTTTTTGACTAAACATTTCGTTATAAGACAGTTGTTGCATTCCATAAATACTTACCAGCTTGTATTATTATGTAGCACACATCACACGATTCACAATTTCAGCTCGTGTTTATCAAGTGAAGCAACACAAAAAATCCACATGCAAAATATGTGAGGTGTCAAACACACGTGAAAAGAGCATTCGGGTATTTGTTCGCAAAATTACTATGGTATTGCGCCCAATGTTCGTTAAAGTTTTGTTTAAAATATTTTCTGCATTAATTTTCGAAGTTGTAGACAGAGCATAGTAGTAGTTGTGTTTTCATTCATATTTCTAAAATGGACATTTCCATTTCAACAAGAACCGTAACATCTATTGTTCATAATGGTGACCACTAAACTTTTACAGACAGAATAGCAATCAATTTATATCAAGAGCAATATTCACATATGTATAGGCTGACTCTGATCTAAACAAGTCACAAAGGCAGAACCATTTTATCACCAGCGAGGTAAAGGTTAACACGTGCTCATTAAAAAATGGGTTAAAACTCTTTACAATTATTGGTAATTCTTTGTGCAATATGTTCAATCTTTCAGCAACCAAATGTAATATCAATAAATGTATAAGTATTTAAAACAGGTAATAACATAAGTGAAAGCCACGCAAACAGTTAGTGACATAACACAACAAAATCGAAATTAAATTACCAGAAGCAGCGTTATTGTAACCCAAAGGTTTTACAACTATTGGAACTGTAATTAAATATCATCAATGAAACATGTAACTCTACCAATGTTTCACATTGCTCATATATACTCAGATTTTCATTCACGACCGCATATTTAACGTTAAGACATCTAAGTCACACTGAGGGAAAATAAAGAAAAATCCGCTTTCCTTTCATTTGCATCCTTAGTGTAGACTTTTGTCTCGTACTACGGTATGTAGAATTTAAGAAATTATTAAAGCCGAATAAAAGATGATTTGAGAAAATGGTCGTAGGCGTTATTTACAAGTTTAAACTGTTTGGTCATGACACACACATAAATGGCAAATCGAATTATATCAAAAATAGTTTTGCAACATGTGTATCAAACATTTCTCAGTCTCGTACGTTATATAAACTATGCATTTCTTGTTCGAATTTTTACAATATAACTTAATAACTTGTAACTGAAAACATACCATGTGTTCGCGCTTTGGATTTGATGGAACATCTCCAGATAACAACAGCAGTAACAGCAGCAACCAGAAGTAGACACAGGAGTACTATGATTACTATGAGATAAACAGCCATTCCCTCGTCATCGTCCTTGGACTGAAACATTTGAAGCATGAGTAATTAAAAAAATCGATATACTTAAAGTAGGAATAATAATCTTGTTAAAGCAAGATTACAAGTTAGAAAAAAAATAATTGGATGTTAACGATATATTGATATTGAAGTAAAATAAATATTTATTTGTATCCGCTGTAAAATAAGACATAGCTTTTCTAAGCATAATGTCACAGTAACTGCCATCATTAACTGTGCCATTCACGGCCACCGACGCTATCAATAATAATACATGCTACAATAAATATTACTCCACGCAATTCTTAAAGTGACATTATGCGCATATTACTGCACAAAGTGTATTTTTGGTGACAGTTTTATAAAAGCAATTTTTGGTTGCTGTGCATTTAAATGTGTTAAATTAATGATGCCGCATTAGTATTTGAAGTTGGTGTTTAAGATATAAAAAATCAGACTGATAAAATGATAGTTGAATGTGTCGTTGTTGATGTTGGTAGAGATTTGGGCAGTGGAAGGGAAGCAACTCCTGCATGCTGTTGTTCTTTTCTTAAATTGACTCTCCCAGTCAAATAAGAAAATCAATATTTTGAAAGTTATTTTTTCATACTGGTAGCGGGAAGAGTTTGGTGTATTGGGTTAAAAGTTATTATTTCCTCTACACTTTTGTACACACACCATTTTCAGCTGGATTTTTACTTGAAAAAAATGCGCATAATGTCACTTTAATATCAGTCAGACTCACGAGAATACAGTTTTACTTTGTCAAATTGAATACTAGTAACATGCCGTCTCTAAAACCCAATTGCACATTTCATTTTATTTTACTTACCAGATCACCACAGGTCACTCCGTAGTAGGTCTGATTGTTGATTGTCATGAAGGGAGAAAGACTGAGGCTGTACCCATTGTAGGAGTAAGATGTCTTGTTGTAAATACTATCACATAGGCTATATGCTGTAGCATTGACAGAACTGTATGTGCCGGATATAACAAACGTCACGACAATACTTCCTGGAAACAAAATATAAGGTGTTTTTACTGAAACGCATTCCTTAATTTTTGTCACCTATATTCAGTACTTTATAACAATAAGAGTACATTTTGTTTGAAAACAGCCGTATATTTCCAAGGAAATTTATCCACTGAACAGAATTAGACATTCTTTAAGAAGACATATCATACTTGTCAACGTAACGCTCATTTAAGAATGCGTTAATTGACGTAATATCCTTTGAATTAGATTTGCCATCATCATTCTGATATAATACATCATTAACTTATTTAAAAATAAAGATCCTACTTTTCTTTAAATAATCAAAATCATGTTAACATTACAGTTAAATTACATGATGCAAATTCTTAATACCTTCACGAATAGATCCAACTTTGAGCTGCACATCTGGCCATAGATTAGCGTACTCAGTCAATATCATCTGCTCAAATTCATTTTGTTTATCCTCAGACGGCAACACTTTGTTGTAATCTACATCAAACTTAACCTGCATAGATAGAACTTCAATTTAATCATTGTTTCCAAGTTTTACATTTACTAGGTTCTACATTAAGAAAATAAAAACATTAACAATTGTCATTCGCTCATACTCAAAATAGGAACATTGCCGTAGTAATAACCAATATATAAGAATTTGTATAACAGTTATTCTCCCATTATATATAGACAGAATCTATAAACATCCAAGTCATACCTGTGATAGATAAATTTGCCTTTACATCTGTCAAAAAAATAAATAGGTAAGCATAACTTATATCTTACAATGTTCAGAAGCACCTACACTGTTTTAAACATTTTTAAACATTATTTGATATGGCCATTTTGACGGGTAATATAATTTAATTGACTCGCTTAACGCTTACAAATGGTTCAAAATCTTAAATGTTTGATATCGTACCTTAACTTCATATTCTTCTTCAATAGTCATACCGACATGTGCTGGATTCTTGACATTCAGTTTGTGGTTCAAGGTCAGGTTGAAGTCCGCAGGATTCGAAACTACTTTAAACTGTATGTAGTACATTCCGAACCCTGTCACTGTGAGGTCTGGGAACATTGCTCGTCCCGATGAAATATCAAAGGATGAAGTCAGAACACCGTCGAGAGATGCATATGTGGAATTTCCGAGCATCGTGGCTTCTGCTGTCCATGTATGATCCTGTATATTTAAACGAACAATAAAGATACATACAAGTGGCACTTGTTCAAATATCTGATGCATCTGATTGAAGAGAAGTTACAAAATGCTACATATTGGACAGTAGCTGAATAAAGTCCGTGTCTAAACTTCACATGTTTTCAGATTTTCTAGCAACTAAGTAATCGTCCTGAAAATATAGTGATGCTAAATCTACATTCAAACTTATGCAAAATAGAAATAGAAGTGTAAGGTACAGAAGTTACTTTTGAAAATTTTACATATTTATTTGGTTATATGCCAGATGCACTGTTGTATCATTCGTAAAGGACGTTTTAGAATTTATATATTTACTGAAGTCAATATTAAGTTATACCGAAATAAAATGTAATTCAACTGTTGAGACACTCTTACCCTCCATTCGATATCGGTAACTATGTCCTCTGTATTTGAATCTTGGAGATCTAGAGTTACCGAGAAGCGTGCATTGCGAACGATGTCTCCACTGGTTTGATCAAACACATGTATCTTCAGAGGTCTTCCGTCAACGTCAAATGGATCTGACGCAAGGGTAAAGTTTTCTGCTTCGACAGGGTACGAAACATTAAAGTCTAGTATATATCCAGTACCCATGTGCGAAATCGCTAGATCTGTAAAGTTGAACCAACCTTCCGAACAGTTCACTGTCAAAGTGCCATTGAGCATAGCCTTAGGATGTCCAGTACCGACTCGCAGACTTACTGTAAGTTGCCATGGAAATTCAGCAGTTCCAAGCTCTATAACTACATTATCCTGAAAACAATAACCAGTACCATACAGAAATGACATTCCGAGATTGAAATGAAACAAACAGATTTTGCTCTACTTTTTTTTTCAATAAAATTAATTGAATTATACAAAACAATTTTAACGAAAGCCAGTTTAACGCGACACGTGTCGTCGTTCAGTTATTTAAAAATTGCAAAGCTTAGTTCATTTTTTAGTTACATAAAAATAACATATTCAAACGTCATTTAATACGAATATTTCCTTTGAAGCTAAAACACCACATTATTAATACCATTATCACAACATACCGCAATATCAGCTGCTCGTAATTTTGGTTGCGTCTCGAGTAGAACTCCTTCATATTTAGGTACAGGTTCCTCATAAAAGAACAGATGATCAGGAGAAGGTGTATTGTATATAACAGATGACACCTCTGGATCCGATGACGGGACTTCAACTGTCTCACATGCACCTGTCACATTGAAGGCTTCGCTGATATTACCTACTTGGCATTCGTTGACAAGGTTGGAAGCAATCTCAGTCAATGCTGAATAATCGACTGTGTCAGGTACTGTATCGTTAACACCTAGATGAATGTGAAAAAAGAAAAATTAGTGATACTGTCCATACCTATACATACTAGCATATCGTAGAAATAGAATTTATATAGCAGTAACAACTATTTACATATTTCTGATACGGTATATAAAGGGTCACACATAGTAATGCGTATATTTTGTAGAGAATTTAAAATAAAGAATACACTTACTAGACGCTGGCTCATCTCCAATCTCGATCTCAACAGTTATTCCTGTGCCTGACCTCTTGCGACGTCCGCTAGTTGATGCACTTACAACATTGACAACTCGTATTTTGTTCAATGGAATATCTAGAAAACTGGCCATGTTTTCTACAATATTTGCACCAAAGAACTGATCTACGGTAAGACTTGGAAGTCCTAAAGATATCATAATAGATTCGACGGTTTTTACATCGATTTTCTGTGATCCTAAAATGATGAATGATAACTTTCCACTGTCTCTGTCGAAGTAGTTTGTACCTGAACCATTGGTAATCTGAGGCTCAAACTCGTTACCTGAATTAAAAAGAAGCAAAACTATTTTTCAAACAGAATGATATTTTTTAATCAAAGTACATAAATTTCATTTCTATTCCAGGATCTTTGTCCCGTAAAAATCAAGTACGAGACAGTGACTCTTTTCTTTGTTCGCCCGGGACTGCAGTATAATATTGAAACGGTTTCTCACAGATTTACGTGAAACCCCATTAGTATAGCCTGAACATTTTGTTGAGGAAAATCGATAGATTTATAATGAATATACAATCTATAATCTAATTAAATTTCAACATTCCAAAACTATTTCTGCAAAAAAATACTGAAATAATCTGCTTTTAAAGACAACCATTAGATAATCATTTTCTACCATCTGAAGTAATTACCTCTTGCAGCTATGTTTATAACTATTTTAACGCGTTTACACAGGTATTTGACTCTCACTTGTTGAAGTACAGATTTACCTTTAGGCATGGAGGTAGAATATCTGCCGTTGCTATCAATTTTTCCATTTGTTGCCATCACAAGATCGTCATCAACATATACATCAAGTCTATTCGATCTCGAATACCATACTGTCAGCTTAATGCCCTCATTCGGATCAACATTCAATAACCTGTACCTCATGTTCTTTGGCATGACACTTGTAATGTGCATCAAATAGTCTTTGTCTGAAATGTAAATAATGAAAGCTTAAAAACTACTACTGGAAATTATTTTCATTAAACTGATTTTAGATTCGTACCTTCTGAAGAAAAGCTTCTTGAATGAAAATAATTAGCTGTAATAGAAAGATATATATTGACATGTATACCTGTTGCAACAAGGGCCATAAATGTAGACAGCCTTTTTCTACAGGTGTATCCACTACACCAGCCATGATCCTGAGGTCCATTTATAAGGTCAATATAACCGTCTCCGAGAAGAGCAACAGGTGAGAGTCGTCTTAATTCTGTGTCATCGTCCATGCTCTCAATTATCAGCATCTCATAATTTAATTCATCGAAACATTCATAAGCTTGCCAGGTTGAATGGTATGTACAGTTGTCATTCCGGATAACACCTGCAAAATATTTTTTATTCTTTTAACTTAAATATGATAAATCCTAGGTTCGTAGATAACACATTGTTAACATTTTATAAAATGTTCATTCAATTCCAAAACTACAGACAATATTACGGTGATCTCAACTACAATTGTTCATACTGAAGATTTCTATGGAATATCGACGAGTTATTTTAGAAGACAAATTTTATCAAATATTTCATTTAGACAGGAACATTTTAATTAAACTTGACACAAGTACTTAATTTAAGGGTCATTCATTAAACACAATAATCACTCTTACTTTTCTAATTCACAAGCTTTTTGTATAGTTAACACCTAAACGTAGGTGTTTAGAGCACTTGATTATTAGTCAGAGGCAACAGCCTTAAACTTCTTTGCTTCATAACAATTTACCAGGTATTAATTTACTTAATGACATATTTTAATCGTCACGTTATAAAGATATAAAGTGTATATATGTCATATGATGGTTATATGACCATATGAGCGCTTTCGCAAGTAGCATAAGCGTTGCCTACACATAGTTAATATTTAACTAACCAACTTCAAATACTAATGCGGCATTATCATTAGTTTAACACATTTAAATGCACAGCAACCAAAAATTGCTTTTATAAAACTGTCACCAAAAATACACTATGTGCAGTAAGATGCGCATAATGTCACTTTAAGCTACATTGTTAACATTATCTTTTCTCAAAGATGGGAAATTTATTTTTCTTAGTGTGAATCTGGTGAGTTGACAAAGGATTACTTTATTTATTTTGGAGCTTAACCGAAACCATTCTTAGATACACGACACACGTTCGAATGTTGTTCAAATTCCTACTTATGCTTACAAAAAAGGTCAGTAGCATTTACTACAGTTTCAAAATTCTTATCATAGCTATAAAACTGATTGCAGATGATAAACAATTTTTAGACGACTAAAAAGGAAAAGAAGGAATGTAACCCTATACATTTTAGCGGTCTTTTCAATCTCTAGACAGGTAAATAAGTGATGGTATTTATAGCCACAAAAAAGATAGGTCACTAAATGATTCGAATATTGATGATGAGTAAAACATTGTAGTATTCCTTTTCTTTTTGTAGCCATTAACATGTTTATTTGTTTAATGTTATTCGTTTAGAGATTGAGAACACATTTCATTTGGGAAACATAAATACAGGGTAGTTAGTTCTTACTTTGAAGCCTTGAACAAAAGTAACGTCTTTGGTGAAATGAAACATTTTAGATATCAGGAACTTGTTTGTTTATGGCATTTTAACAAATTAGTAATTAACTGAAATAATAAAAGGACACCGATGCCCCCACTGTGCAGATGTGCTCATAAACAAGAGAAGCATATCGTAGTAAGATTGAGTAAGATTTTTGTGGAACTTTCATTCCACTTTTCATTTCTGACATAACCTAAAAGATCTACAGGTAACCTTAGACAGTTAAATAAATACAAAGTAAAATTTATATGTTCAATTATTTATATGGTATATAGTGAAAAAATCAACAAAGGGCCATAATTCGTTAAATTTGGTCGAACAAATTTATATGGATATAGTGAAAAAATCAACAAAGGGCCATAATCGTAAATTTGGTCGCAACAAAAATTTCTTCCTTTACACCATCTACACATTAAAGCTGTTCATCCCTGGAAGTTTAAGCAAAATCTGCCATCCGGTTTAAGAGGAGTGCGTTCACAATATTTCTATAGGTATATAGTGAAAAACTTAACAAAGGGCCATAATTCTGTTAAATTTGGTCGCAACAAAATTCCTTCCTTTACTACCATCTACACATTAAGGTTGTTCACCCTGGAAGTTAAGCAAAATCTGCCAACCAGTTTAAGAGGAGTGCGTTCACAAAATTTCTATATGGATATAGGAAAAAACAACAAAGGGCCATAATTCGTTAAATTTGGCCGCAGCAAAACCTTCCTTTACGCCATCTCATTAAGGTTGTTCATCCCTGGAAGTTTAAGCAAAATCGCCATCCGGTTTAAGAGGAGTTGCGTTCACAAAATTTCTACATAGTATATAGTGAAAAAATCAACAAAGGGCCATAATTCTGTTAAATTTGGTCGCAGCAAAAATTCCTTTCTTTACTACCATCTACACATTAGTTGTTCATCCCTGGAAGTTTAAGCAAAATCTGCCATCCGGTTTAAGAGGAGTTGCGTTCACAAGATATATAGTGAAAAAATCAACAAAGGGCCATAATTCGTTAAATTTGGTCGCCGCGAAAATTCCTTCCTTTACTACCATCTACACTTAAGGTGTTCATCCCTGGAAGTTTAAGCAAAATCTGCCATCCGGTTTAAGAGGAGTTGCGTTCACAAGATTTCGGGACGTACGGACGGACGGACGGACTGACGGACTGACGGACTGACGGACTCACGGACGGACGGACGGACGGACGGACAAGTGCAACGCTATATGCACCCCACTTTGTGGGGGGCATAAAAAAACACAGAAATCGTGCCTTTGTGTGGTGCTAGAGTATCATAAGGTATCCTGTTGCCATCTAAATCAGTTACCATCTCCTTAGGTATTCTGTTATCGCCTAGTCCTCTCCTGGCATCACCATTCCATTCATACTCAGATTGTGGAACGACAGATCCAATATGTCCAAGAAAGGTACCATCTAAATCTTTAAAGATCGCCTTTTTAAGGCCATCACAGTCCATATCAACACAGTCAGCAGAATTAATCTTCCTAAGGATGAAAGTGTGTCACATTATATAATATATATTCTTACTTTTTGAGGTTGATGTTTTTTATCTATTTGGCAGAGGAATATAAACCTTAGAGTATTCTTTGTCACTCTCAGGTTGAATAAGCAGAACACATTTCTGTTATTATTATGAATGGATGCACAAACATTTGCATTTGTAGAGTGTACAAATGTAATACTTTACTTTCAATTTGGCGCGATTTTAAACTTTTCAGGCAATATTAGTTGGTCGTTTTAGTTAAATTAAAAGTATTTCACTTGGGGTGTTTCATTTAAGAAAGCACCCGATGATCTTATGACACTGCCCTGTGAGGGAATGTATATTTGGTCTACCTGTCATGTAATGTATATTTGGTATATCTGTCATGTGTAAGTATTTATAGCTTATAACTTTTAAACATTACAGTTCCATTTATCATTTTGGTGAAACTTTTATGTCGTTAGATTATAAATCTATGAATAAAATGTAACCCTAAAGCCTTACCCAACGTTCGGTCTGTGATACACAATTTTGTTTGTCTCGTCCACTTCAATTAAAGTTGTTCTTTCTGACTCCACTGGGTGCATTCCATCATCGTTGGCAATATTTGTTGACACAGCAAAGTTTGACTTGCATGTTGTACTACCGTATTTCGCAAAAGTTACATCTATTAAGGTCATGATTCCTCCAATAGCTGGGTAAGCCATGCAACCTTTCCATGGATGGGTAGGTAGACCATTGTCCTTTTTGTAGAAATTTGGAAATATTAACCCAACCATTCCGTTGGACGGTGGAAAACTTGGTCGAGCATTATCTGAACGCCTATAGTTATCGTCAGTTAGCGGAGCTGCATCATTGCTGCAATCAAAGCTATCTGTCTGACCAACAAATGTTGTACTTCGAACGTGTATAGTTTTATTTGCATATACATGTCCAACTGAATCAGGTTTTAGAACAATTGGGAAAAGTCCATTTGTATTTTCTATGAGCACATTATTCTCTACAAGAAGGCTCGGGTCATTCTGGTAATAAATACCGTAGTCGTGAGTTTTCCAAACTGTAAAGCTTGAGATCTTTGCACAATCCGTCTGTGTTAAAACGTCCGTAAATATTACAACAACACCCCCAAGGACATTTGCATATGCTTTGTTGTTGTTGTATCTATCCGATTGGTCATCACAATCCAGGGGTGGAACATGGAAAGCGATTCTTTCAGAGCCTGTAACAAGGTTGTCCTGAAGCGTAAGTGCCGTTGCAGTTATTGCTTCAATACCAGACTCCGATTCATAATCGTATTCCTCGTACCTGTCCTGATAAGTACTTGTGCTCACCATTAGAGCAACTAGATTATTAACAAGACGAGTATCATCTGAACTGGTTCGCAGACCTGTTGGAAGAGGAAGACGAACTAATTAACAAATAAATCATAGGAATATCATAACATTTATGTAATTAACTTATTTTGTACCGGACACAGTTTTCAAAAGGATTGGTTGATATTCAATACATTCATTAGTTTTGCCTTTTACATGGTTAAATGGTAAAAGGGGAATGATGAGAGGGGTACATTGTGAATCCCAAACCCGCTGTAATCATAATCAGTCTTACACACGATAAAATAGAACCAAGTGTTTTCAACCACATAAAGGTATTTATTATTTTTAACAATCGATCTAAGAAATTTGAGTATGCACACTTCGTTATAAACATACCATGTCCAATTGATCCAAATATAACATTGTCCGTAATATTTAGACTTCCAGAGCCAAATGCACCGATCGCTGTACTGAAACCATTATGAAAGGAACATCTGGTGACAAAAGAAGGTTTAACATCACTAACAGTTCCAGTGGCTACATATGCCAGAGAGAATCTAGGGTCGTATTCATCGGTAAATCCCTCTTGTCCAGTGTGGTAGAATTCGACATTCGACAGTCGCGCGTAGCCTAAAAATCATACAGAAAGATGTATGAGATAGCAGTAAGCAATAACGTAGGTTTGCAATAACTTTGCCTACAGGAGTTTCTTACTTGTGTTCAATAAATATATCAGTTACACACAGTTAAATTACTTAATTTTTTATTATATACCTATAATTATTCTGTAAAAAAATACAGCCTTTATTTAACAATATATAAATACGGCCTGACAGAAAAATCCGTATTGTATGTACGTGCAATACGCACAGTGTGGCATCATTTGTAAGATAGCATTCATTAAAATACACATGACGACAATAATGTCGCTTTTTACTGGGTCGTTACACTTGTTTATACGATGACGTCAATAAAATAACGTCGCACACTACGTATAGTTCTCGCTAAAAAGAGTTTTTCTTCAATTTTATGCTTAAAATGATTTTTTAATTAAGATTATTCGCGCAGACAAGTGTCAAAAGGTATATACTAAAAGGGTAATTAGTAAAGTTATATTATCCATAAGCTGGGTTGGCACTCGTCGAGGTCGGATTATACTCGTGCTACATACTCGAGCAAATCCGGCATGCTGGACCATGTTACTTTACTAATAATCTTATTATATTGCACTCGTACATTTGCCCTATCTTACCCAACTCTAATAGCTTTTATTAAAAGAAGTGGTGACTGTGTTCACCCCATTCAGAACAGTGGATTTAGTCAGTCCTGTTTAATCGGACTGATAGTCTTTCAAGCCATTAAGTATTAGTCTTATTATATACAGTACAAGGAGAACATACTCTGTTCTAAACAACGAAAAGATTTGCGCAGATTTAAATCATAACAGTGGTGTTCGAATTGAATTGTGTTTTGTGCTGTCACGCAATATCCACGGGGAACTTTACATCGAAATTTATACATCTGAATACCTCTATCAAATATCTACACAATTGTATATACATGTATTGGTTTGAGCAAATGATGTTGTTAGTGTAAATTACTCTCTGCCTGTCTTCAGGGTGTTGTATAATTATTTCAAAACTTATGAAATTATCCTTTGGCGTTATTTGAACTGCAGAAACTTACTAGAACTCAATTCACTTCACACATGAAACAACAACATCTACTTATTGTGCATTTTATAAATACTGCTTGATGTTTCTTTGCGTGTCTCATTTGATAATAGACATGTTAGGACTGACTTGCTTATTTTCTCTCAATCGACTTTTGCACAGTATGTCATACATGCACAACCACGCCTGAAAGCGTATGTTTATCATGCTTTGTTGAAGTTGATGAAATGAATTCCATTGATTTCAGAATTAAACAAACAAAATGTAATGGCAAATTATTAAAATTATAGATTTATTTGAGGGAGGGTCTTCAGAAATGGGATAATAAGATTTTTTCAATACCCGTGTAAGTTTGTCCTTCCGAGGAAACTAGACCAACAAGAACACGTGCACCAAATGATTCTTTATACAAGTCATTATAGTCCTGTCCAATGATCTTGATATTACGTGAAAGCAAACCAACGGCAGCTCCAATTTTTATTTCTTGTCCGTTTGACAGTGTTTCTTGGTGAGCTTAAAGAATACACAAATCAAATCATTATTAACTTTGAAATAGTATTAGTACAATTACAAAAGAAAATTAAAGTCAAACATTTACGAGGTTTTTATTTATAAAAAATCCGTTTAGAAGACTCCATCGCCGACAATGCAAAATCAAAATTATAAATAAAGGATCAAAACATCATTATATTAAGTACCTGTATGTGAATATCTAAGTGTTGTATTCAGGGTTAACGTGACATTGTCAGAGGCAACAGATGTTATCATAAAAGATTCTGTCTCCCAGGGATTGAGACCTGTAGGCCCAAGCACGATCTCATCTCCAGCCGACCACATGACCTCGTCTAAGAGAACAATCTGATTGGATCCTGCGGTTGCTTTTGTTGCAAGCTGGGTCCATGTGATCCCTACATCTTTTCCAAACAGATCTAAGCCTCCAAACACACCTTTGATAAAACAGAAAACATAAATTGAAAATGAAATTGATTTACTTAATACTGACTATTAAATATCAAAATTCATATTTCATATAGCACAAACTTATAGAAATAGCCCTATAAGCTGTGAATTATTTGATAAATAAACTCACCAATGGCTTTGGAGCCAAGAATCGGACCTTCTCCCGGAATATAGTATGGAGAAGAATGATTTCCCCTCAAGGTTATAGTTGCCAACCCATCAAATGCATCATTAGGCCATCCTATTATTAATCGTCCTCCTTTGATAATTATAAAGTCAGCTTCTATTTCGTATTCAGCACCTGGCGTATCAATAAACTCGAGAACTCCCTCTAGGACTAATATTCCAAGCTTTGGAAATGATGTAGTTTTGTTCACAACAACCCAAGTATCTGTAATTATCATAATGTCATACTCAAGTGTTCACATGATATTAAAGTTTCATATTTAACTTATGTTCTATGCGTCATAAAGACGATAGAAAATATGCATTTATAAATTTGAGATTCTAAAATTTGATGTGTTTTAAAGTATAAACTGTACTTCAGTAGCAAATCTAACGTAGTTTTAGACTGCTCAATTATCTGCTTAAAAAGAAGTGGTATGTACTATTATATAAGTCTACACAATACAGCCATGAAGATGATATATGTACATATAAAGTCACTGTGGTTAGTTTTGTTAGATGAGCAAACTTCGAATCCAACAACAGAAAGTGTTAATATTTAGGTTCAACTGGATCCCGTCAGTAAGAAAATTCTATATAAACTGTAAAAGTTAACATTCTAACATACAATTTAATGAGTATTACCAAATGCGATCATGACATTGTCATAATCCTGCGGTATTCCATAAGCTCCACCAATGTTTGAGACAAAAGTCTCGTTACTCGACTTATTCCAACGAGCGGAGTCATCCCAGTATTCAAAGTCAAGTGGCCTAGATGTAGCGGGAGGTATAGTGTCCGGGTCAGGCGGCGGAATACAGTCAGTGTAATAACATTTGTAAGATGTGAAATCTAGCTTTCGGTCAACAGAATAAGTAGACATCCCACGTCTTGAGCGTTTGTTCGCATGGACTGAAATATAAATCTAGAAATTAATATCTTTAATCAATCCATATAAAAATGGTTTGCCTTGTATTTTTTAAGACTAAACAACTAAAAAATTGTCAACAGGATACGGATACCCCCACTACGTGTTTTTAGACACAAAAATGTGTGATTTGCTTGTAAAAGGATTTTGTCAGTTACACATATACTAAACAAAAAACATTCTACGGGTGACGGGGGCATAACAAGAGGTCATTTCTGTTAGATTTAAATGACAGGTTAAAACTGTGACATGTGACTGCAACCATTTCAATCAAAACTTCATGGCACAAGTGAAGTCTTTACATCATATGCTTTATTTACAGTAGATAATAATAAGGGCATAACGATGCAAAATATGTTTGTAACTTTATAACTGCGGTGAGTAAATGCGAAGCCTGTGAAACTTTAACGGTTCATACCGATAAATTTGACTCTATTGTTTACATTATCCCATTCCCAATCTCCATTTTTGGCTGTTAGTGGATCTATTGCACCCACTGTTGCATTAACTACTGTTTCACCGCCATCGAATGAAAACCTATCTGGCAACTCCTCAACATCAAACTGCATGAAGACATAGTCACCAGGCTGTAAGATATAAATAAAACTTAGATTTATATACACTTTTGGACTAAAAGCCACATTTCTTTCATATAACTACTGAATGTTCTGCTATAGTAATGAGAATCGTTGCACCTTTCCACATTGCCGAGAAATCGAGAAATTCTTAAGGTTATAAATTTTATGATGAGAATGTGATGTCAATGCTAACACAGGTTCAGAGCTTTAGACACAAATTATGAAAACAGTAAATTATAGATCTAGATAAATCGTTTAGTATGCAAATTGTCGATATTTGCATATATCAGTTAAAAAAGTTCCATAACAGTGTTCTAGGGTACATCTTTTATACAGACGTGTTGTATCATATTGTTGATAATGGAAATAGGCAAGATATTGACAACATCCTAAAGTTTGCAGTCAAAACTAAGATTTTTTACTTTTGTTATCATTTTCCCTGTTCTGTTATGAATATTTGTTCGATTGAAACATAATGTTTAAAAACTGCTGCCATTGGTCAACAATATTTAGTTTCGTGGACTCCAGCAAAGCAATCGAGAAATACAACAATTTCATAGTGGTATTACCTGCAACTTAAGGAATATTTTCTCAAAGTGTTAAAAATAAGCTAAATAAACATAAGATATTAAATAAATGTATTTTCAACAAAAGAAAATATCGGAAAATGTCTCGTTTAATGATCTTTTATAATAAATCGCTATCCTTTCAATAATTGAAAACAACTATAAATCAAGGTTTAACGACACTTCAACACGCCTTATTTAGCTTATTCATCGGTTATTACTGGTTCGAGAATCTTTCCATTAACGCATTGATCATGATATATAAGCTATTTTGAATTGCATCAAGAATTAGAGTATGCCACTTTTGCCTGCTTGATGTATCTACTATTGTTATGTAATTATCGAAATTAGTCGTTGACCACTTAATAATCTTAATATCTTCATTCATATAAATCGTATGGTTATCACAAGTAAGTTGAACCTAGACAGACGTACCTCAAAATAATCCATTTGTCCGGTAAAACTAATATTCATGATCTGTGGACCATGTTCAAACTGGAAAAAATATGTCGCACCATCAAGTAAGGGACACACCCAGCCATTCCCATGACTAAGTCGTTTCTCTGCAAATGGACAACTAGTAGTGCCGTACTGATTAGTGACTAAGAAGTTCATGCCAAAAAGCGAATCTGGGCTGATATTATTGAAAGCAAATCTGTGCCACTTGTTTCCCGGTGGGCATACACTAGCTTGAATACCGTGACTGTATTCTGGTGCATTCAAACAATCATTTGGTAGAGAGCCTGTTGTTGGTACTACAGACCAATTAGCTGACTGTCCAGTTGCGGTGCCATCTTTGTCAAGAATAACACCTTCAAATTCCCATGCATAAACAGCTTTATTTGGAGCATTTACGAATGTAAGTCGTTCTGTATGGTAGGTGTACCCTCCGCAATAATGACCACATGTCCCATCGATTCTAGTCCAACGGAACGCGGCACATTCCGAGTCTGCAAAGTTGACAAACCTGACATTCACCACCCTAAAACCAGCACCATATGGAAAAATTAAACCACCTCTAGTACAGCCCTGATTTGAATCTGGTATAACTGAAGTTTTTCCAACAATTAAACTGTCTTTGATCATAGCGGCATCGTCTGTATATAGTGGTGCGTCAAGAACTTTTTTACCTTCATATCCAGCCAGCTTATTTTGAACGAGGATGAAGTTGTGATACTGAATAGCACCGCTGTTTACTGTTTCAGCACCCTTGTCATTATTCCAAGCAAACAATCCGTCAAACACAGCCGGTTCCACTTCACTAACTCCGCATGCATCTTTTACCGGGAAGAAATCTGGGAATATCCATAAACCGAACCAACCAAAGCTGTGTGCCGAATTGTTAAAAAAGACGCCCAGTGGAGTAGCGATCGGGCAAACTGTGTCTGTGAAAGATGGTCCGTCAGGATGTTCATGCATTCTGTACCAATATCCGAAATGACTTCCACCCGCTGCTGCATTGTGTTGATATGTATTATTTGGATTTGTTACCCAATACGAGGCCGGAGTTATATCATCATTAAGCAGGCTTGAACTTTCACGCACGAAAACAGCTAAATTGTATTGAAAGGTATTTCCAGTCTCGATACCGTCTTCCAAGAAGAAAGCACCACCCATGATGTTGTAAATAACAGTCTTTTCAACTAGTGTATTGTGAGTACCGTGGATGTTGACAGCTCTGTTGAACGTTTTATGTATACCGCAGCCTCTTACATAGCTAGTTGACATGTCTCCATTCAAATGGAAATGGATCGGATATCTGCCAAGTCTGAATGCCTGACCGGCAAATGTTACTTCCGTGTATGAGATACGTGCTTGAGCTTCATGTGTATCATATACTGGGGCATGGACCAAAATCATAGCTCCAAACTGGCTGCTACCTACTTCATCCCCAAATCTACCAAGGAAACATGTCTGAGTGGCAAATTCACCTGAAAAGGAATATAAAGTAAAAGTATATAAAGTATCAAGTACAATTTAGATAAAAATTGATATGTATTTAAGATATGAAACTAATATGTGTGTTTGAAAGAAAAGGAACATAAGTCTATTATAGGCATTTTGTAAACATGGCATCGCTCCTTTTTGCTGGTTGTCGATTTATTACTTGACACATTTTCGATTTAAGTTGACTTTGTTTCTTTATGATGAAAGTGTATTTGTTGCCAGAGCTAGCCATTTGAATTGGTACACAAACTGTTCTTGAGCCGTGACCAAACATTGCCAAACATAGATAAACCATAGATGAAATAAATCAATGTATATCCATCTATTCCAGTCTAAACCAGTCTTTTCCTTTTCTGTTGTTTGTTTATTTCGGACCGCATTGTCCATTTACCGGAACTCACTTTGAAAAAAGTTATTCAAAATTATATGTAGAATGCGTGCACTCCATGATAAAATATGTGTAGAATATTCACTTTTTATACAAGGAAAAACTGAACAACAAGAATATCCTTATCTAAGAATCCATGGACGTCATAAATGTAAATAAATCATATGTTCTTAATTAATAATGTAATGATTTTTCTACTCTCTGCATGAATTGTTTTTTAGTATATTTAATATCAAGATACGCAACAATTATATTGTATCACTTATATATGTTTTCACACATAATGATGCGTTCTGTGTTTGTTTGTTTTTTTTTTAAAATATACAGATTTTTATTTCAATGTAAAATGAATTATCTCCATACCTGTGTCGAAGCCTGCTTCGCATGCCTCAATTTTATCTCCCCATTTTGGTTCAGTGTTACCTCTTACTACAACATTGTGTGTAAGCAATCCAACTTCAGCCCTAAACTCTACAAGTGTTCCATCAAACGTTTCTTCTGTTCCCCAATGACTTGCCTCAAGGGAAGTGTCAAGAGTAAGCGTTCGTTTATCGGACGATATACTAGCAATATTCTTTTTCTCGTTTTCACTCTGGGAGTGTTTATGGCTGGTTGATGCTATGACTATCTCGTCTCCAACGTTCCATTCGACGGGATCTTTCAGAACCAGAGTATTGGATCCAGCTGAGGCTGTTGATGCTAACCTTGTCCATGTCAAAGGTACCTCTATACCTGTAAGGTATTAGGATTTATATGCAAGAACCTTATGCAGTAACAAACATCTAAATCAATTTTGATTGCGCTGCAAATCTGTTTCTTCACACACTGTAACCGACACTATTATATTGTGTATATATATATTGTGTAATGGCAAACAATCGTATTTGATGTTGCAAATCATATAAATTACTGAAATATATATGAGAGCTCCGGACACTCGTTTTCTTAATGAGACTTTCTGTAAATCAGTTATAAGAACTTAATGCTATTGCTGCTATTTACCATGAAGATCCAGGGTTCCATTTCGGACAGCTAGTACTTTTGTTCCATAAATTGGAAGTTCCTTGTCTCTGTGGTGACCATGTAAGGTAATAACTCCCTTGTGTTGGAAGGGCTCAGATTCGGTACCAACTTGCAGTAAACCCCCGTCAGTTATCATGATGATTTTTGACTGGAGCTCAACATCCTTCTCATCGAATATCAGTTTACCACCTAAAGTATCGAAGAATATTGTAATAAATATAAACAGATTATAGCTGATGTTGCAGTAAAACTAACCAAATGATAACTATTAAGAATGCTAATATTTTTATACGTATCTTTTACGTTTCTTCTTTGGTAATTTACCTTTTAACATTCATATCATTCTTGTAAGTAACACTTCGACGTTTGTTTGCAAATATTTTGTACTGATCACTTTTGATTGTCTGATTGTAGCACTTTACAGTGTTAAATAATAATTTTCATTGTTTCCCGCTTAAGTCAACAAACACAACTACAAAAAATGTATCCTTACATACATACCTTGTATAAGGAGGAAGCTAAGGACTGGTGTATCAGTGTCAAGCAAAAGTGTCATGCCAGCTGGAATTATGATAAATTCGCCTTCCTGAGGGACTGATCCACCTCCCCAGGTATATGCTGATGACCACACATCTATATAGCTGAAGTCAGCATCACCGGCACTGGACTGTTTTACAAAACATGGTTAGCGATATTTACAAAAACACCCAAACATTGTATAATTGAGAGAATTCAATTTTGTAGAAAATCATATAGCAAATACATAATAGTATCATTCATTTCTTCTTTACATTCATCTGTTTTAGCATAGGACCAAACTAATATAAGCCGCTACTATTAAGGTAATCGTTTTTTGTGCGGCGTTTACGTTGGAAGTGGGAACGGTACAGGTATATGCACTTGATGCCGACAGATTTACGCGTTCAAAATGTTTCTGCATTTATCACTTTTTGTGTGAACTATCGTTTTGTGGTGCGTTTCGGCGCTTGATTAAAAACCAAAACACTCAATAAAAATACATGTTACGTTTTAATTTTCTTATTTGGTATGCAAACAATTACATGGAACGTTACAGATTGTCTTAAAAATAAACATGACAGTCATGTTATATCTTCTTCTGAAACCCGAATTAGTACATTAGACAAATATCAAGATAACGAATCCTTGCACAGTTTAAAAATAAATACATACCCGGTACGTATATTGATAGGCTTGACGTTTACGAGGTCAATTGAGCAAGTATTGGAACTGTTTTCAAAAAAAAAATGCAGCATAGTTACCTCTCCAGCAATTCCATTTCCTGACACTTGTACTTCTACTTTTGTATCTACAGATCCAGCGTGAGGTCCTGTCACGCACACTATTTCTGTATCTGTTACTGTTGAAACAACGCATTCAGAACCGTCTATCATAACGTCTACATTTCCAACGACGGATCTACAGAAATATCACCAGATATGACAAATATTCTATAATGATGATAGTTTTGGTTGGATGTTAATATTAACTTCTTAGGAAAACACTGTCTATAAAAGTTAAAATATTCAAATATCTTAGAAGACATGCAATACATGAAAATCTTAGATATTTTTATCATTGAACGCATAGCAACTTTTCGTGAACCTAAATATTTACCCGAATCCTGAACCTGAGATAGTTAGTGTCGTTCCTCCACCAGTTCCTCCTCGGGTTGGAGCAACACCGGTAACAGCAGGAGTTAGAGCAGCATTGTAAGTGTACGAACTGGATAATGTTTTGGTGAGACCATTCAAGTCTATTACAACATCACACGTCTGGGCTGGAAAATGGCAATGGCATACACATGAAAATGTGACCCCATTTGTGTTTGTCTAAAGGAAATGACTTAGGTATAATTTATGTTAATAGCACATATAATAATAAGTTTTAATAATCAATAATACGGCTGCAGCATGTAAACTATTAAAGAACAAGAATAATTAGAGAAAGTATAGGGGACTTTACTTAAATTTTAACAATTATGAAATTAAAAATGTAAAAAAAACGAAAGTTATCGGTAATGACAGTAAACAATAGTTATGCTAAGGAAATTTATATAATAAATAAGATTCATGGAACAGAAAAATATATCGACATAGGTTTGTAATATTGGAATTTTATCCTGACATATCTAGTAAATGATATTTCTTTCATCGGCGCCTATGAATCGTTCAATGTGTGAGTTATACTGACCAGTGTTAGCTGGAGTTTTACAAGTGTACTGAGAAGCGGTCGATTGCACTAGGGTACATGTCTGGTCACAAATAGTCACAGTTGCCGAGTCTTCAAAGCCTGCACCAGAAAGCACTACTGTCTGCCCGCCGGCTGTACCACCTACAAGAAGTTTCATTTAGCATCTAATTAATAAACCTACTACGACTACTTCAAACGCTGAATGTCTTAGTATATATTATATTCAATTGATTACGTCAGTTATGTCATATATAATAGATTACTATATCAAACCTCTCTTTGAGAATGATGTTAAAATAATATCCGCCTTCTGCTAACAAACGCAAATACATGTTCAAGATGTACATAAAAACACCAAAGTAAATTTTAGGTGACCTAACGAATAAGAAAAAGTTGGCATGTAAAAAATGGTCGTGATAACGATATTTTGATGTTAAGAGTATTAAATGATATAAGTTTGCCTGTTTACAATTAAAACAAACCAAACACGTTACCTATAAAACAATTGTTTCAATAACCCTGCACAGTTTAATAAAAGTTATATACTAGCAGTTGCATAAGTGTTACGTATGTGTTCCGTTACAGTTTTAAGAAACTCTGAATGAAAATGGTTTTAACGGCTTATTCTAGAAAAGTTACTTACCTTGAGTTGGGGAAATATTGTTCAATGACAGCTGGTATTCGAAATTCTGGTCAGTATTTGAACGCCCTCGTCCTTCCACGAGAACAGACACTGGCACTGCACTTGTTTCATGACTTCCAAGGGTACACGTAATTTGCGTATTTGAATTTGTAATAACGGCGCAGTCTGCATCTCCAACTGTTACAGATACTGTACCACCACTAAGGTTCGAGCCAGTTATTGTCAAAGTATCCCCAGAAAACCCTGATGTTGGATTGACTGAGGAAACTGTGGGAGTTGAACCGGTACTGTAACTGTATGAGGAAGAAGAGTAAGATTCTCCATTGGATGTCACATCAACTGATACTGAGCCAGCGGAATGTGATTGTGTCTTACAAGTCACCTCAGATAGGGTAGTTGAAATTATCTCACATGACGTGCCACCAACACTTATTGTTGTATCGTTTTCTACAAAACCATTGCCTTTAATTGTGACGACAGTTTCACCGTAGATACTTCCAGACGATGGCGATATTGCCGAGATTGTTGGAGTTCCGTACATAACCAAATTGCCCGAAGCCTTCCCAAAGTCCTTTACTCTTACAATAACTGCATTATTTCCTGCAGGAATATTATCAATACTACTAGTTAATGAAGTGTCTGAAGCTGCCGTTATTGTTGCAGAAACTCCACCAATCAGGACCTCTAACTCTGAAGAATTAGTACCAAGTGATGTGCCTGTAATGGTAATTGATGTAGAGCCTGACATGTTGTCTGGATCTATTGCCGTTATTGAAGGAGTCCATAATGATGCATATGAATACCTACATGTTCTTGTTGGTGTCTCACACTCTGCAGACAATGGATTGCCATTTATGTAGGCTTCAACTTCAATATTTCTCTCTGCCTGTAAAGAAGCTGGACTCTCGCAAATTATTTCTGTGTAAGAGCTCTCAATGATGTTACAGGGGAAGTTACCGATGGAAACTAAAGGTGAATCAACCAAAACCAAAACCAGTTATTTGAACAATTGCACCACCTGCCATTGAACCAGATGTCGGTGTTATCGTCTCAATGTTAGGTATCAGGCCAAAGCTCGAGTCCTGAGCCGTCATTATAGTCACCAATGCGTTACCCCTGTTACCAACCCGTACAGCTAATGGATGTAAGATACCTAGCTCCGGTTCTCCAGATTTGGCAAACTTACAAGTTACCATCGTGTCAGTAGAAGAAGTGACATCACATACATAATCACCAAAGACAACCTCGTTCTGGCAGTCGGAAGTTGAGAAACCATCACCAAATATAGAGATAGTCGTCTGTACGGTGCCATTGTTAACGTCTATTGAGCTGACAGTAGGAGTACTGCACGTCCAAAAGGCAAAGTTGAATTTATTTGGATCACCGCCTGTTGGCAGAGTGTCTGTGCACGTTGAAATCTCTGTGGTTACTGATGTGCAGCTGGAACTATCAACTGGGTCATCGGTCCCTGTAAATGTAAATGTATTTTTTTGGATAAATTGTTCAACTCTGTTGAAAATGGTAAAGCACGTTCCTCATGTTACATGCACACTTAAGTTTGGGCGGTGGTGTAAATGGGAGCGGTGGTGTAGAGGTTTAGGTGTCTGCCGCTCATCCCGGAGGTTGCGGGTTCGAGCCCCACCAAGGTCACGACCGTACCTCCTCATATGACACCAGTACTGGTTTTTTCCAGGAAGAGTGACTCGATCAGCTCAAAGCTTTCTTCACAATCGAGCTTAAATAAATTAGTATAAACTAAACTAAAGTTATATAAGAATGAAATTTCTTGAAGTTTTTGCAGAGACCGCTCTTCACAAAAACCTTATCATATAACAGTTTTCTGGTTATTTCTGAAACTTATTCAATAACAAACAATTTCTAAAAATAGTATTAAATCCGGGTAAGATAAGAACTTTATTGGCACCGACCTTGAGAATGGGACCTTATACGGAATGAATTTACCAGAAGTCAATTACAGGAACACTCATTTAATGCTAAAACATCTTTCTGTTTTTTATTGTTAAAAAAAGATTTTTCCAAAAATAATATTTTATCACAAAACAAAAGAAACCCTATTTCTTTACCGAAAGTAGCAACACATGTATGAAAAGTTTTAATGGTGTTGCAGAAAGGATAAAATTGACCTGGGGTCCTGATTTGAACAATCTTCTTAGCGGTCCACTACACGATGCTTCATATCAAGTACCAGGCCTTGTGGCTCTAGATAAGAAGATTTCCAAATAATTAAGCCTATGGGAGTCAAGTGAACCCCCATCCTCAGTGAAAAGGATAACTGAAGAATGGATTAGTTAAAAATCCAACCAAACTTCTGAAGCATTTCAACAATTACAAATGGCTTCTATTATGGTGCATTATGAAATATTACAAAGTCGTTATTATTGATAGCTAAACAAGTCTTAGATGTATGTTCAATAGACAAAACATTATTTAAACAAATTTAATGTACTGGGTCATAATTAAATTTGAGCAATCTTGACAGAGGTACACTAGGCAAAGCTATATGCTTAATATCAAAGTTCTGGGCCTTGTGGTGTATGTGCTTTTCATAAAAAAACACAATTCAGCGTAGGTATAAGGTCATAGGTTATTTAAATGTTTTATTCCAATACATTTACTGATAGCAAAGTAGAAACATTTACGAATTCTTTTCGGCGCCTCTAATGCCTCGCAACAATTATTTTTCTTATAAATTGTGTTAAAGTTAGGTATTGCTAGAACATGAAATATGAATAACAAACTGATATATTTTATGGCGTAGCGTTATGAGTTTGATATGGCTTTTATTAGTTTCAAGCTCTTCAAATCGTTTTCAAATTTATAAATATAAATTACATACCACCAACGTTATATAAGGCTTCTATTCCCCCAATTTTCACACTAATTTCCTCTAGTCTTGACTGTGAAGTACCAACTTCTACCGTACCAGCGTAGTTTTTAATACCATATGAGTCCACATATCCACTCCATATATAATATATACCAGTTTCAGAGAACTGTTTCATGTACTGACCTGGAAAGACAGCGTAGTTATTTCATAAATGCAGAAACTAACAGTATTTACATTGGAAATGATGAAACGTTTTAGCGTTAATTACAGGATGCTGAATCGGATTGAACCAATTTAAAAATTATACTGAATTTACACCAAGACATCATCTCAGGACATTTAACATGAGCAAGCTACAGCTCCAGAACACTATTAAAAGACGAAAAGAATTTACCATTTTTGGTCGGTGTCCCGCTACTAAAACCTCCGACTTTTGCTTCAGTGGCACTTGGACTGTCTACCTCTATGATGGCATGAGCGACATCATTTACAAAGTCTGGAGTCTCCCAAGTCCAAGACACAAAGTCTCCTTGGTTTACTTTAATGTATGGTTTGTCAAACGCATAATACACGCCGTAGTCTGTAACAAGTCAAACAGAATCCGTAATAATTTGATAGATAACTATAATTTTGAGAGTAGCCACTAAAGTTAAACGTTCTCCTCATATGCAATCTTGATAAAGGACAATTCATCGTTTATAATTATATGGCATTAGAATAAAGTTGGTGCTTTTTAAGTACAAAAGTTTTTCTTCACTTACAAGCTCTTAATTAAGATTTATCTTTAAACAAATAGGTCTTTGTTTCGAATGAACGCTAAGTTTTGGATATATATATATATATATTATATTACATGTATATTGATGTTTACTTATCAATATGTAGTTCATTGTTATTATTTCAACAATACATAGATGGTAAGATATAACGATTATGCTGTCTATTTTTCAATCCGAGTAAAAAACATCTTCATCAAAATGGAAATGGGAAGCTGTATTACTACTGAAATTGAATTTAGCTTTCATATTTACATCACATTATGACTGTTATTAGTCAGTTCGACTTTGACGAAAGTTTAAATGTTATTGCTGCGCCACTGCCTATTTGTTCATTAAACAAAACATTTAACTTTACCTGGAGATGTCCCTTTATTTGTGACTTCATGTGATGTTGCTGCATTAGCTATCTCACATATTATAAGAGTGTTAGTAACTGAAATGAGATCACAGCTGACATCTCCTACATTGACATCTACTAGGGTGTCATTGGTACCAAACCCTGATCCAGTGATTGTCAGTTTTGTACCACCTAGCACTGATCCTTGTAGTGGGAAAACATTCGTTATGCTGAGGTCGACATCAACAGTTGGTATGTTTCCAGATCTGTAATAGAATCATAGACTTTATACACAACATGTGCGAAACTTAATTCATGCTTCATACGCAAAATGTGTATTTAACTCATAAATCACGCATTGTCAAATCCTTCAGGAATAGTAGTTGTAAAGACTTGAGCCATTAATCGACGTGAAAACTAAACTAAAAACAGGTCGGATTTCAAACGACTCCAAATTCAAATATACTAGTAAGCGCAGTTTGACCGACTTAAACAGCTTCCATATGAATTCTAAGTCGTAAAGTGTTGACCACATACGTTACTTATTTTCTTTTTAAGTATGTACATGTATTCAAATGAACATGCCGCTGTTTATTTGAATAAAGCTCTTCAATCATACGCACTCGAAATAAAGTTTTCAAATATTAGGCCAGGAGTTTTGTGTTTGCAACAGGGAACACATATTTAATGTGAAATCATTTCTTGAAAATATATATTTATTGTATATACATGTATGTAGCTTATTTGCAACTTCTAACATAATTAATAGTTTTATGTTAGAATTTCAAGTTTACAAAGATACACCTCTATGTGTGCAATATAGATGACATGATTCATTTTACAAAACTAAAGAACATTTTTACCAAAATGATAGACGATTTATTTTCCATTTTTACAAAACGAGTCATAAAACGGGTTACTATCATTGAATGTGGCAATGCTCTTTGCTAGGCATCCTATCAATAACCATTCAGTAAATAACACAAACTATTTATATGAAATATTATTTCTTAAAACTGACTAACCCATTCGTAGCGCGACCATTGGCTGTTTCCACAACAAGTGTCTGTATACCGGCTGTAAGGTCTGATACATCAACTACAATCTGAGAGTCTGTCCAAGATGCTATAGTTGCTGCTACGGAACCAACATATACACTGCCAGCTGTAGAGCTGAATGACGATCCAGCAATTGTCAATCTGCCTCCTGCGTACAAAAAGCGTTTCATTAACTATTTTTCACAAATTGTAGAAAATATACATTGTAATTTACACTAAGAATGTAAAGCAAAATTGGTTTTGTGAAATCGACTAGTTCTTAGACACGATAGGAGAAGAAGATATGTAATAGACTGGCATTTTGTTCCTGAACTTTCATTTAAAGCATCAATGTCTTTCACCTGAATGAATAAAGGGAACTTCTGAACCAAGGTATTGGAACTTAAATTAAAAAGGGACACAATTCTAAAAAAATTATAGTAACAAAAATAATAATAATAGTATTAATAATAATAATAATCATAATAATCATAATAATAATAATAATAATGATATTTATAAAGATACATGTAGTAATTAGCTAGCAAAAGATTACCAAGAACTCCAAGTGTTGATGGGGTTACACTACTGACAGTAGCCGTGAGGGAGGAATCATATGTGTAACTGGAATATGTTAAGACGGCTGTCCCTTGAGATATTTGAACATCATGTGTGCCATCTGTGGTCTGAAATACAAGATTGTCTGCTATCGTCATTTTGATTAACAACCGCAGAGTGTTTACGTGTACAACTGTGAAAAATAATAAAAGGAAAGAAAGCTAACAAACTGAAACTCTCATAAGAACTACATACTCGATAGATACATGTACACACATGCATATTTATACATTCAAACTTATCCGACTTAATAAATTGCACAGGAGAAACATTTATTCATCTTTAAAAAAAATCCATTTTACAACAAACGCCTTACCGTGGCGGGTACTATACAATCAATTCGATCTGGCTGGACTGCTGTTACTTCACAGAATAATCCATTGATAGTAACATTAGCTCCATCTTTGAAGCCATAGCCACTTATTGTCAGTTTAACTCCACCTAAGAAATCATAACAATATTACTCATTCTAACAATACACACTATTGCCTCCTCTAACGAAATAGTTCTAGATAAACATAAAACAACGCCGAAAAACAATTCATAAACAAAACAAATCACTTTCATACAATTTAAACCATTCCATCGTAGTTGTTTTGTAGATTTAAAGCTATAAGACAAAGACTGTATTAAACAATAGACATTCTTCTGAGTAAATCTTCGAAAAGTTGTTTCTATCATCTTCACAAATATATGGCATCAGAATGTATAACACCCGAAAGTTACTAAAGAGAATAAAAACCATTATACACTAGCGTAATGTAGTCTTTAAGGGTGGTATGACCCTTTCGTTTACCAAAGAAAAAGCTACAAGGTAAAAAATACAAACCCCCGAGACTGCCTGATGAAGGATTAATGCCAGTTATATCAGCAGTGTACTCAAACATCACATCTCCATTGGAATGTTTAGCATTACCTTTCCCATCAACATTTACCACGACTTTGTGCCCACCAACTGGACCGTTGCCAACATCACATGTTATACTAGTTGCCGTGGACGCCGTTACATCACAAATCACATCTCCAATGGTGACAACATTCTTACTGTTGTCAGTACTAAACGCAGTTCCACTAATAACGATAGATGTGCTCAACGCAGATGTTCCTAAACAGGCAAAAAGGCTTTATGGCAATTCTTATGAGAACAGCTTAAGAAATCAATAAACGTCGAGAAAAGTAAAGTTTAACGTCCATAACACTTTTAAACTTTCTGACAAATAGCACAAATTGCAAAAGGATTTGTTAAGGGGAATACTATCACTTAGTTTATATCCATGTGATGCAATGATATGTAGGATCAAACAAAAGCAATTCAACGCAAACTTTGGAATGTTTATATGTATTTTTGTAAGATATGTGAATTTGTCTACCTGTTGTAGGTGATACTGAAGTAACAGTTGGAGATAGAGAAGATTGCCATTGGAAGGAACAGTCTCCTGTGCAAGCTGTTGGTACATCATTTACATACAGTCGTACTTGATGGGTGGAGTGTACAGTGTTAGACATATCACCGGTGATAGGGTCGTAAAACAGTCCGCCGTCAACACTCGTAGATATACTGGCTGATGGTGCTATACCATTTAACTGACTGTTACTGACCTGTGAATAGGTTGTAAAATACTCATGGTGTGTTCTAGTTCTTTACGTTACTGTATATAAGTGCACTTATATAAACGCTGCTGAATTTTAGCGCAAAAGCCTTAAATCGATTTATTTCTGTTAATTAGCGAGTACATGAATTAGTGCTTTTGGAGCAATGCTAAAATACTAGCAATGGATTAGAAACTAACGACTATCGACAATTGTTACATGATTAGAAAATTATGCGGCATGGCTGGGATTCGAACCCCTTCGCTTAATAGGTGAATGCCGCTTACATACCCCATATATAATTAAATCCCTCACTATGGCATATGGAAGTTACCACGCAATTTTTTTATTGCTATTTCGTTAGATATTATGTCGAACTTTAGTATACAAAATTTGGAATGCTGTGAAGTTTCTGAGGCGTTACATTTTGAATGGTGAAATAAAAACGCTTTGTATCAAAGCAAAACTAAAAGCACATACTTCCATTTCTTCCTGGTCACCAGCTAGGGTCTGGAATGTCACGGTCAAACGGAAATTAGCACAATCCCCTTCTTTAGCCACTGATAATGATCCAATTCCTTTCAGCGACTCAAGTTCTTTGTCGAAATCTTTTGCATCCAGAGATATATTCAGACCTGAAACAAATAAAACATCAGATAGACGAAATGGGTTTGTGTCAAATAAATGAACATGAAAACTTTCGCACACGTTATCTTCTGCGCTCACTGCACGTAAAACATTCGTGCGAACAATATTTTGTTAACGTTACCCAAACTTTCTTTATGAGGTGAAAACAAAAGTGAAAATATATACCAGTTTTGGATATATCCTTAAATGTTATATCCAGTTCACCGGTAACTGGTGGTGAGGCCTCCGACGTCCTTGATACGCTTATAGCGCCTGGTGCACCATATAAAGTTGACGTAACTGACGCACTTGGGTAGGACAACTGACCTCCTGTCACCTGCATAATATAACAAAACATCGTATTAAGATGGGCAATTAATAATAAATTTAACATAAATGAAGAGGACCATGTAAAGTTTTAAATATTGAATGTAAATGTGAATGAAATAGTACATGTATGTTATTATTTATCATAAACCTAACATTGACACTTATGCTTTTGCCGCCAAAGATAGCGAACAAATCAAGTACATGTAGAAATCTGATTCACTATCACCACACTACAAAATTAGGCACTTGTATTGTAAGGTCCATAAACAATTCTTGCGTCTTGTTTATGCAATTACGTCTAAATAAATGACGATGCATATATGGAATATAGCTGCTTTTTCGCGCTAATTAGCGTTTAAACGCACTTGCAATCATTAAGATGGAAATCAACATTTCCATTCCTTTAACTCATATTTCGCGACCAGGAAACTCAAGGTCAAACACAATTTTACAAGTAACTCCTTTTTTACATGTGCTTGACAAAAAGACACAAGACAGTGTCATATCACGTCATTTATGTTAGCTTTTAAAACGATGTTCTGTGTTGTTTAGGATGTAAAACAGAATTTTAGGGAATTTCTAGGTCAAGTTATTTTTCTGTAGTCTCCAAACATTCCTTTACATATGAAAAATAAAGATACTTTAATAATGTTTTATTTGTGCAAAGCTTTATTGTACTGCATTCTGTCGTAAGATATTTTGATAATTTTCTTATTATTGATGAAAGTGCAATGGCAAAAGTGGAAGACCTTTAATAACCCTGAAATGTAACAACTTCTTGTTCTACATACCCTTCCATTTGCAATCTCAAATAATGGGAACTGGTTGCCGCATTCAAATGGTTTCAGCGTTACTTCATAAACTGAGCCGGAAACACTGCTGACGATAGCTTCGTCTATAATTGCATTGTTAGGGCGGGCAGGACGTAGACGTCGCAGATTCACCTCTATGAAAATAATAAGTATATTTTCAAAATTGTAACATTTTAGAATTATATTTTTATGATTTCACGAAGAGAAAGTTCTGTCTTGTTGTTGTTTTTTTTAGTTTAAATCTATTCTAGGCCCCTTTTAGTAAAATAGAATTAAAAATATTCATAACTATTATCATAATATTCAGTGACTAAGGAAACTGAAATATCTTTAAGTTTTACTTACGCTAATTCAAAACAGAGCGACATTTTTGTCAGAAACGATCTTTCAATATTCTTTGTGTTAATAAAAAAATAGACCGACAAAGTTCATTCCAAAAACATATTTTAAATATTTGTCAAGTGATTGAATACCGGGATCATCTGTAGTTAACGTTTGTCCAATGAAAACTGAGTCCACATAACCGAATTTATCCTCATAGTTTAGACTGTAAACTTTCACTTCATCTAGCCGATGTGCTGTGTCACTGGGGTAGAAAGCTTTCACCTCAGAGTACACGTTTACACATGTATAGTACCATGTTTCCGACCTAAAAAAAAATTACACAACTTCTTACAAAATAAATAAAACTTAACTATGAAGGGTCACATAACATTTTTTCTAAGGCAGGATTTTAAGAAAACCAGCTGTATGGTGGCAAAGCGTAGAGGAAAAATAGCTACCCAAACACCAACTCTTCACGCTACCAGTGAAAAAAACTCCAGATGATTTTCTTATGACTGGAGAGTCAATTTAGAAAAGAACAACTGCATGCAGGAGTTGGGAGTTCCCTTCCAGCCGAATCTCTACCAACTTACAACACACAACAACTCTTTCATCAGTCCGATTTTTTTATATCTAAGCACCAACTTAAACTAAGCGGCATAATTAATTTAACACATTAAGACAGCAACCAAAAATTGCTTTTATAAAACTGTCACCAACAATACACTATGTGCAGTAAGGTGCGCATAATGTCACTTTAAAGTTGTAAAGATTTGTATTGCTTCTGGGGACGAGTGGTTAACAGTCGCTGACTGAAATAACTGTAACCTCTCAAAGATTGAGGGTCATGGGTTCGATTCCTGCTGTCGACCATGTTTCTTTATGTGAGAAAGCTAGCAGTTTCTTACGTAGGATAGGATTCTTATACTGTTTCTCTTTGATTGTTAGGCAAACTGTCCGCCTGTTAAAATGACCATTATACGGTTGGATCGGGCGTTACACTCCTACTTTATATGATATACATAAATATGATACTTCCGAATTCCATTTCAATTTACTTTTCCTACAATTTACTAAGTGTAAGTTACATTTAAGCATACTAAATGTTAATCCACATTGTGTCCTAAAGTTGTCATTTATTGGTCAAAACCCTCCATTCTCATCGACTGAATAGCATCCAAATAATGTGTAAACAAATCAATACTCGTTCCTTTTAATGTTGCCATTATACAGCTGTAGCACTGGCTCGAGCTCTAAACCAAATGGAAACGGGTGCAAATATTTAATTGCTGAAGTAATGCAAAACATATTCCCCTATTTTAATATTCAAGAAAAGCTTATTTGTGTGAACATAGCGAAAAAACGTTGTACGGTTGGTTTATGGTGACTTACTCTGTGTCGGAATCTGTTTTAAATGTATAAGGGATGTTACGCATGACTGTTTCGGTCGTCATGGTAGTTGAGGACTTATATGAGATAGTGACTCTGATGAAATTCTGCAGAAACCCTTTGTAAGCAAAACATAACTGAAAAGAAAGAGAAAAAGCTCTTAGAATTAAGCAATATGCCAACTAGTCAGTAAAGCATTGCACAAGAAAGCTTTTGAGAGCAAGCATGGCTGTACAAAGAATCATACACCCATAAAGTATGTCACTACAGCATGTTAGTTCTTATTCGGAGTACTGTGTTGTTAATTTTGCTTAATATATAATTGTCAAGCATTTACACTGGTTTTTTGTTCTAGAAAGTGAGAGTTATTTAATTGAATTGTCGATATCACAGTTAGTTTATTGACTCCTTTAGCTGTTATATCAATATAAATTATATTCATATAAATATCAAACTGACCCCCGTTATTAGCAAGCAAATAGCAAATTATTGATTTAAAACTATATACACATCACTAACTTATTTGTGATATAAACAGTTTGGTATGTATACAATATACAAATGTACTTTATATCAACCAATACATAACATGACTGCAGGCTATTCCGTAAGCAATAAAATTCACCGTTTTATAATATCGTGTTTTTTTTAAGTTACTTAATACATTCATAAGTTAAAAAGACTGCCAATCCCCGTAATATTACCGCGGTTACTGGCAAAGTTAATAATGTGTGTTTGAAGGCAATTTTGTGAGTTGAAGGTAATTGAAATATAATGCACCAGTACAGCCTAATTAAGTAATTTCTTTCAACGGTTCATGATTACGTGAATTAGTATTTGGTGATACGGGGGACTTTCAAGCAATCAACGGTGATCATGATTCATACTCCTGTTAAAAGTCAAGAGAAATCGTCGAAATAACCAATGCAAGTAAAATGTAAAAGCTTAGATTTACCATGCCACTGGAAGACAACATTATGCCTGTGCTTTTCTCTGGTTTCTGGTAAATGCGGTATGGATTTTTCAGGGCGTATCTACCACAGAATGGTTCTGTATCTTTGACTCGGGTCCCGACGAATGAAGAGGAATCGTCTTCAAAACTCTGGTAGTACTTTGCAGTGGCTGGTGAGAGTACATTTGGACACTTTGCTTCAAACAAACTGTTAACAGCGTTTCCCAGCTGTAAATTAAAACAATTATATTCAAGTTTCTGGAAAATTATCCTTTCAAATACCTTTATACTCAGTAAAATAGTTTAGTTTCCAGACTGATTTATCACCTAACGGCTATATATATGTATAATATAACAATACATTGAGAAATAATTGCACAAAAACTAATAGGTGTATTTCAATGTGCTAAGTACATTGTATTCGTCGTAAGGCATACAATCTAATCTCTGAAATCGGTTGCTTAAGAGCTTCATTTCAAATGTGGCCAATCAGAAGCAACGGGTATGAAAAAAACTCTTGAAATAGGTTTATAAACTATGACCCTTAAATCTTACGCTATTTGCATCTAGACTAGCAACAGAAAATGGGATAGAAGCGACCCTCTCCAAGGTTATGGCTACAGTATCACCGTCAGGAACACCGGCAGTGTCTTCCGTCACTGTATATGTCACATCTGAACTGTTCATCACCTTGTCTACACTAAGATCAGGGAAATCACCTGAAATAACATCCCCGTACTTGTGCTAAATTCTAGTTTACATTTAATCAAAATGATAAAGTTATGATAAAAGCTCGAGTAACTTGACAATGGAAAGGGGGCAATTTTTAAGCAATTGTTTAATGGGTCCTTTTGGCTTGAGCTTAAGTAAACTCATAAGAATGAAGCAGACTTATCCATTCTTCTATCACTAGTGGCTAGACGTGGTATATTTTGACTTCTTTGTCTAAACAAGAATGAATGTGATAAAATGGTTTCGCAAATACATGCATGACATTCCTTTCAAATTATTCGAAATTTCGACATTATCTATAGTTTGCTCTCTCAAAAGAGTGTTTGTAAATGTCCAGGTTGCCTTAAAGATACTAATATCGGTCTCGCTTATGAACAACGCCAGCGAAATTTAAAACACTTATCACACTTACTCTCTTTTGTTTTTTAACCCTCTCTTTGTCATTTAGCTATATTGCAGTTGTATTGCTACATCTAATAAAACAATGATGAATGCCATGCTAACTGAAGTACGTAGAAATAATATTTATTACAAACATTATACCTCGTTTTGAAACAAACGTGATGGTGAAAGTTGGTGTAGCCACTGGTTCTCTGCCAACAGTCACCGATTCATCACTGCCGAACACAGGTAAGGCATTAATTGCATCTTGAATTTTTGCTACATCCATGTCTGTGGTCAGAGCCTCTATAATATAAGGTTGTTGAAAGTATTACAAGACATGTAACTGAGAATTGCTTAATGGATAGCAGGCGAATGAATGTAACACTTAAAAAGTCAAACTAGCCTTTAAATGATTTTACTAGTGTATATCCTAGCATATAACTGCATGTCAGTTATTGATAGTATCGTGTATAACTTCTATATTAGAAACATTGTCTTTTATAGTACATTTTAATAAATTAATAGAATAACTAAAGAATCCAAACGTTTTAACAATATTGGTTCCAGGTTTGATTTATTGTCTCCAGGGCTTAGTACAGTGCATTGTATGTACAAAACGGTATAGAACCGCCTAGAAAAGCTGCACAAGGTCTGTGTATCGACGTAAAATTATGTGTACATTTATCAGGTGAGAAGAATTAGGGCGTTTGAATGAAATACACAACTAGGAAGAAAACCCTCTTTAAAGAGAAACATTCTCTTTAAACCCAACAGGTTTGAATACTAAAGAAGATCGATTGATGATGCTAGTTTTAAATGTTCTGTTTCTCCAAACGGTCAGTTACCTGTATAAACTCCATATAATCCGAATCTGAACTCCCCAGGTGAACTCACTGTCACTGTCTGAACCTCATTAACAGCTGTCTGATCAGAGAACTTCTTGAACTCAATTTCCTACATTATATATAAAGTTATATATCAAAATTATTTGGTAAAAGAATCCCAGGTGGTTACTGTTTTCCAATGAATAATAAAGGCTGACAGAATCCTTAGGCAAAAGAAGAACGTTATTTTGATACAATGTACAAGGAATTTGCAAGATCTGTTTCTCGTTATTCTGAAATCACATGAAAATATGAATCCATAAGAATAATCTATAGAATTGTATAAGCAAGAAATTAATAGAAAGTTGGACAATACAACAAAACTTTTTAAGAATACCTGGACATCATATTCTACTGTTGAAGATATACCAATGATTTGTTCTTCCTGTTTAGCATTGCCTGTCCAAGCGTTAGTGAAGTCTGTGTTGAAGTATTTAGCTTTGAGGTGGACAAAGGATTCCCCGCTACCTTCATAATGTACAACCTCAAGAAGGTATCTGAAAAGTATAGGAGTTTCTTTCCGTGTATACCAGATCGGGATAACTGCAGTTTTTAACAGCTTGCATATTTTGTCTCCCAACCTCGGTGTAAGATGCTCTTAATGACGTCAGAACGAACTACTTTTATGAATGCAAGCGTAAATTCATACACTACTACAAGAAGGTAGCGCTTAAAGGAAAGTCATCAGTTTTAACTTATTTATGTTTACATTAGTAGAATATGGTATACAAGATAAATAATTCATCACTGGCTGCATGTGCGGATGGGAATATCCGGCTCTCGGGTTACAGTTACCCTTGAGCCAGATATTCCCACCCGCACATGGAACCAGAGACATATTCAGCTAATCTTACTTTCCAAACACTAGATATAATAGTGTGTTGTAAAATATATGTAATTTGTCTATACATAGTTCTGTTATTAATTCATCAATAAAATTTAAGACTCAACTGCGTGCCTTACGTAATTTAAATAACATTGGCCTTGCAAGGTTAGCTATGTTGCTCGGCTATATGGTCAAAATATTCCTTTAACAATATTTTGAAGAATAATGTAAACTATGCCAAGGAAAACTAAATATGTCAAACATGTTGAAGTATAAGAGAAACTTTATATCCATCACTAAGACAATTCAAAACCTCTAAAATTAACCGTTGTAAAATTAACTAATATGAACAATATCGGTTGCAAATACTAAATATCTGATAAATTATTTCAAATGTTACACATAACATACCTTATAGAACTGTCTAAATTCATTTTGCTTGATGTTGACCATGAATTTTCTGAGGTAACTGCTTCCACCTACAGATAACAAGTAAACGTTTCTTTTGCATTAAACAAGTTTTACAACTGAACAGAGAAAGTGTCAAGTTACATCTTTTGATAGTGCAAAGTTTTATTCAAAATTTCGCAAGCACGCACTAAGTGCAATAAAATTTATATAGAAATATAAAACACTGCATCATTCTTTATTACATATCGGAAAAATAAGTTTCTGTAACGAACTCCCATCTGGTGGAAACTGATCCTGCCAGAGAAGCTCGAATCAGTTTGAACATCCTTGTATTCTGATCACGCTTTTCAGTCAGTAATCTTTTAGTTCGCAACTCTGTTGAATAACAAACAGTAGTAGCCATGCTGAAATTTTTTAAATCAGCTGGGATTAAGGTCATTCACTTTGATCAAAATGATTTGAAGATTTATACTTATATAGTCACAAATCGGGCTAAAGTTATAACATAATATCATATTCATTACAATTGAGAAATGAATGAAATAAATTGCAATGTAAACATTGCACGGTAATTGTTGTTGTAAGTAATGAAACTTCTTAACAAGGTTCTAGATCTATAATCTGCCCAAACATTTGAACTGTCGAACAAAACAAATGTTTTGATTAATAGACAAATTTGCACGGCCAAAAAATCCCTCTAAATCCGGCTTTATATGCAAGAAACAACAAATCTGATCGGAAGATATTCAGTTTTCAAATAGTATAAAGCTTAAGATCTTATTTTATGAAAATATGTTTTTATTATTGTAGTCAATATTGTGATACCATTGAATATTGGCTTATTAATTGTCCTCAAGAAACTCGCAAACTGAACTCGAATGAAGTAAACTGGAGACTAAAAAGTGAAGGTGTAGTTGGTTCCGTCAAGTTACACTGGAAGCGCTAGGGCACTGGTATTCGTTTTCATTTAGTTATTTTCGGTAGCATTTGTACAAAAGCGCACATTTCCGGGAGAATTGATGACGAAATTAGTGTATTCTGCGGTAAAAGGTCCGAATCTTTGCAAAATGTGTTGCCACGCAGGTACGCATAACGGTATAATGGTGTAATTTGAAAACTTACGCTATCAATAAACAGTTTAGCCGCGTCGTCAGCGTGAAGGTGGAACTCATACAACCCTGAATGTGGTGGGGAAAAGTATGATGTCATTTTGCTGACGTAGTTGTCCATTGTGTCATTGACGTCATAGTAGTATGTCTCGTCAAGTGTTTCTTTGTTGTATCCCGATGACGAGCTTGTAAGTGACAGGATGCTGTCCAGGCTGCTTGTATCTTTGTTTGTTGCCGTCCAATACTCGAAGTTTACACCGCGGTTGCCAGGGAAGCTGGAACTACTTTCCTGGGGGTCAGCAGCAACTTTACATGTTATATATTCATCCACTACAACGTCTTGTATCTCACATATCGTGTCTGAAACAATGCAAAACAAGATACAAGGATCTGATACAAATACTTCATAAAAATAGTGATAAAATGGGACACACTCTTCAGTGTTTAACAATGGCAAAATATTGCAAGTAGTGTAGTACATGTGTAAAATAATAGCATATCTGGAACAGAACGCTCGAGAAAGCTGATTACAAAGGTAGTAAATGTATATTCGTACACATTAAATCATTTAGTGTTCAATGCATTTGTTACAAATGCATTTAGTCACAAACTTAGTAAAGACAAAAGAATTACAAGTAGCCATCAAATAACGAAAGTAATTTACCAAACTAAGAACAACTAAAATCATGCAAGTATTATTTTCATTTATTTCACTACAATAAGAGATTTGCATAAGTAGTGTAATATTTTTCTGTGACTCGAGACAAATTCTGGAATAGTAATAACTGACAATTAGCGTCTAATAGACATTTTACAGGTCATATTAGATTTTTTAAGATAGTCGTATAGATCTTGATAAATGTTCAACCATATTACCTCCAATGTATGCTCTTGGTTGTGCATAAGGAGCTCTGTCGTCAAAATAGTTGCCATAAATGGTAAGAACGAGGCCTCCGTCAACACTACCAGCATTATGGCTGAGACTGGTTATATCTGAAAAACAAAACCACCAACTTTAATGTTTGAAGTACGATTGTTTGATAAAAGTGGCACACTGTTCTCGTCGCTTCCTCAAATTGGGAAATACTTTTAAGACCAACATTAAGCGAACAAAGGATGATATATTTTATCGTTTTTGGCAAATAAACGGTTCTATATACATGTATGGCGCGTCTTTTTCCAATATACAATAACTGTATATGATTATCTAAAATCGTCACCACAATTTCAAATCGCCTTTAGGCAAATTACTGCAATTAAACTGATACGATTAAAGCTTAATCATGTGAAATATAAATTTCTTAAATACAGATGTAGAAAACAAGAGGGTCATAATACCTAAATCGCACACCTGAGTGAACACGGCCAAGTGGAAATATGCCGTTTAACAAACGACAACGCGTGGTCACAAAAGCTCATATGAGCACTCAGAGCTCAGATGAGCTTAAATGAAACAAAATGTTGGCATGATGCACAATCACGCTGAGATGTACTGTGTTGAATCGAATGCATGTATGGATACCAGGTGTGCAAAATATGATTACACAAATATATTCTAATCAATTCTGAATTTTAATCGAATAGAACGAGAATGTGCGGAATATCTTAAATATGATAATATAAATTATTTTCCTGTATGTGTACTACATTAATTGTCATTCGATGCCTTGGTTCATTATTTAACAAATGTCACAGTAGACAAATATTAGCTGTTGGTTAGTTTGTCTAGAAAATTGCGTGACACCTGAAAATATTTACCTGTATAAGTCTGAAACATGTAGACTTTATCATTGTATGACACACGGTATAATTCTGAATTAGGCAGAGACCTGAAAAAGAAGAAACCTTTTGATATTTACTTGTGATGACCGATTGTCCAGTTCGTTAAAGACTTGAAGCGTTAAAACGCGGCAACGTTGTCCCTGGTTTGCAAGTCTATACCCAAAGTAAGATTACATGTGCCATAATACAAAACAGAGTACCGTTTACTCAAAATAACGTTACTTTTCTCGCAAACAGTGTCTTCCTGCAATTTAAAGGAAATAGTAATATCGACATAAGAAACATAAACATAGCTTGACTAATTGCTACATGTCTAATGTATGACAATACATAAAGGCATTGAGCAGGGCTCATTTATCTTTGTGAATAATAGTTAATCTTACCTTCCATATGGTGATTCCACAATGAAACTTCCGTTGAAGAAGCCTTAAATTGATCAAAATAATTAAGGTAATTGCCATTGATCACTACTTTTTTTAAACCTTTTAGGACCAATAATCAAAACTAAAATTCATCATGTACAGTTATGTAAAGATGATACATACTATTTGCTTTCTGATTCTTCTGATAGTTCCCTTTGTGAAAGTTTATTCCGCTTTGTGAATGCTTCTCTTGTCTTTAAAGTGTTTTTGAAAATACTTTAGATGTTTGATAATAACATTCCAAATAAATTGATTTCGAAACTATATGGTAATGATAGAGACATGAAGTGAGTGAAAACAAAAGAACATACCGACTGATGTTCCCTTTGTTTTGCAAGTGAGAAATCCGTCATCAGATTCGTCGCCGTCAAGTCCAAGACCGTAGCTGAAAAATGAAAAAAAATATATCAGAAAGTTATATTAGAAAGTGAATATTAGGTTAATGAACTCTTATATTTAGTAAATAGTTGATTTGGTTATATGGCTATGCATAGAAAAATACAATACTTTATGAGTCAATAAATGTAATATACACTTATTTGTCTATTCAGTAACACATTTACTTACAATGTGTCATTTTCCTTCAATCCACAGTCCTGAGGTCCAACATAAACTCTGAAAGTAAAGTAATATAATAATAACTAAGGACTTTCTTAGGGTTTCTTATTTAACGTACAGTGTGAACAATATTTATTGGCTTAAATGTGTAAAATAATTTGTCAAGAGGGATTTTCGTTTGTAAATGATATCAACTAGCTCTTTTCACAACAACGTTCAGTGTTTAAATGGAGAGAGCTGTAATACATTTACACGTGCATTTACAGTTAGACTATAAGCAATATCTTATATAATAATTTCTCCATAAAGATGAAGTAAAATATGACTCTATGTACCTTAACAATTTTTCAGTTTTGTGGTTAGTCGCTGCGGGCAGATTACTTCCGTATCTGTCACTGATCAATTTTCCTTTCATCGTAGTGAAAGTACCTAAAATGTAGAAGAAAAACGTGTGAAATAGAGAAGAAAGAATTTATACTGTTTCACTAAAATCATACTACAGCAGTAGAAGAGAGGAGTGCCAATATGCAAGGCCAGAGCACCGTACTCCCTAAACTTGAGGACGCGGGTTGGAATCCCATACATGTAAGTGGGTGATGACCTCCACGAGTTCTGCCTTCGCCACGAGTACTGGTGTGAACTGCATGTGAGAGGTAATGGAGAGAAGTAAATATAAGTTGCAAGAACCTAAATCTTTAATCGATGATAAGATGGGAAACTCATAAAATTTTGTTTCATACTAGTCAGCTCTATATAAATAATTGAGCAAAAACAATGTCTTAGACGTTCCTTAGAATAATAATGACCACCGCTTAAGGTGTAACAGACGGTTTGCAATCACCATAAAATAAAAGCTGTGGATAATACAAAAGCACGCATAATGTAACTGTATTGCACGACTCACCAGGTTTTCCTGATTGCGGAGAAAACGATTCAATTGTGGGTGTGTACGAGGACTTGGGCTGTAAAACAAAAAAAATAATGAAAATTTAAAAGTACAGTTTCTCAATTTTGCATATTGTAAAAAATACAAAAAATAAAATATACATGTACTATTAAACGTGATTTGGTTAATTTTATTTTTAATCCTATCATTATAATAGAACTTCAGCACTAACTGAAAAAAATCTTAAGTGTATTTTTGTTCTCAAGGGGGCTATGTATTTTAACACTTTAATGTTATTGTTGTCTAGACAGTATAGATGTTTAATATTGGCAGTACTTTGTTGTTAATTGTGGTGTTATTTATTCCAAGCTTTCTTTTAATTTTCTTGCAATTAATTGTGAGAACAGTAACTGACAAAATTGTGAAATAAAAATCTGAAGAAACTGTTTCTAAATATACCATGAAAAATATCACCTATCGGTATTCTTTTATATAAGCTATAAATAGAAATACTATTGACCTGAAACTGTAGTTCTCATTTTATATACTATGACGATGTACATCCAGTATAATTTAGTGAATTTACCATGAAAGTGCACCGTGAGCTTGTGGGGTTTCCAAAACAGAGATCTCCATCTTCCACTCTGTCCCCATCCACTACTACCTTTACATAGTGGTCTTCTTCCGGCATACCCCTTAAATAGGAAGAGATATATATTCTTTTATCGACGTATTAAGTAATTTCCCTTGTCTTCTGATAAAAACAGATTATTCTTTGAACAGATCAAAATCATCAAGAAATGTTATCCAAATAATTTTCAATGTAAAATCTAGGAAACCTTGACTGTCTGACTTACGCAAATGGAATTACCGATGTTTCTGATTCTACAAACACACACTGTGGGTGAACTCCCAGACGGATTTTTGCAAATGTACTAGTACTCAAAACGGGCAATATTTCTCTTTCGTACATCGTAGGTTCTCCGAATATGTTTACTAAGTTATGATTTTAAAACAACAATAGAATTAAGATTGTATGCATCACCCTTACAAAGATGTTAAACAAAAAGAAACGCTTTGAAAACATGTAAGAAACAACTATGACCGATTTATTGAAAGAAATATAAATAAAATTTAAAAACTAGTTGATTGTCACTTTTTGACAGGGAATTAGTCGTACCGCGGAGTGTAGCACATGATTTGTGTCTCGGTACACCCATCTTTATGAACAGGACACGAAAACTCGCTGCCGGATTCTCCTACCAAGTACACTTTATTGCCGACGCTTGGATCATCATTTTGACTAAACTGGTCTGCGGAAAACCCTGGAACATAAGAAAGTGAACCTTGTTAATATTAGTTTAGTTAACTTTAGTTCAATGATATGTAATTACATATATAGTTCACCGTGCATACTAAATCATACCTGTCCATTAATTTGGAATATATCGTTCAACTGAGTACTGATATGGGTTTAACAGATTAGGTCATACCGGAAAGTTCATGTTCTTACTTTCACTTTCGGACATTCTCTCCAACGGAACCCGCAAAAATTAAATCAATTTATACCTAAAGAACAAGCCGGTGAAATAAAGTCTGCAGAAATAAAAACACCCTCATTTTTACAAAAACCGCAGAATTTGGAGCCTGCAGAGAAAACAACTTGTACGGTATAAGATAATGTACATAAGTATCTGGCCGAAAGTTGTAGCATCGAATATTTTCTATGGTTGCTAGTGTAATTTGTTAATAGAAATGATAATAGTTAATAACAAGTAAAACAACAAATGTAAAGATCGAACAGACAAAACAAACGAAATTATAGAAAATACGCAAACTTATTCCCAACTGAATGTATGACATTTTGTTTGCAAATTAAAGCATGACTCCTAAATAACACTTAGACCGGACAATAATCCGGTAGTTTAAGAATATGGATATGACCTCATTTTAACAGCTATCAAACCATGCTCAAAAAGAAATAAAGTACATGTATAATGTTACGGCATGTTTGCTTACCTCTTTATAACCACTTATACAAAAGCGTTTTTATAATGTATTGGGTAATTTCAATACAAGTTGAATAATGAAATCGTTTGTGGCCAATTTTTATTAGGGTGAAACAGTCAGGTATTGAAATATAGCCTGTTATAGACTATTTAATATCAAAGTAATTGCAAACTTGTAAACAACATCGTGCAACAAACATAATATTTAATACTTATGCATATAAAACAGGGTTTCTTACCTTTGCCATAGATCGTTAATCTTGTTTCACCTGCTAAACTTCCATACCTGGGGTTGATATCAGTCACGGATGCTCCTGGAAGGATAGAAAATAGTAAAATTCATTGAATAGACAACACCGGGCAAAGTAGATGATGGTTAAAGCCAAATAAGACTGATTGAGAGAGAGAGAGAGAGAGATTTTAAATTCTTGTTGTTTGTTGTTGTTGTTTTTTTGTTTTGTTTTGTTTTTTGTTTTTTTGTTTTTTTTTTGTTTTTTTTTTTTTTTTGAAGGCCATATGGAAAAAAGATATGTTTCGATTTACATTGTAATTCTTTATATGTCTTATATGTTACCTTCATAAAATAAAGTTTTTATTATTATTATTATCTAAATTATTTGAACATGTTTTTGTAAAGGCATCCGACTTGTTTACAAGTGGAATGTTGATGCCTTGTGACCCCCTGCTCTCTGTTGTTAATTTCAACAAGTGTGTCCCATTATAAAAATTAAAAAATTAGATCAGCATGGCCAAGTTACTAAGCATGAATCGCTGTTTCGATTGCAGTATGAAAATTAGGAAAACAAAAAAGTACGATTTCTTTACTTATTAATGTACTATAGGCAAATATAAAGTCAATAGTTAGCATTTCAGAATATACTTTTTGTCATATATAGTGTACTTTCTTTTTCAATAGACAATATGTTGCAAACGAAAGAAAGATTATATGAGCTCACCAGGTATCAATACCACTGGTAAACTTTTCATTTACTTTTTGGGCCGGATGAATTTAGATCAATGAATTGAGCCTTCTGTGTCAACCCAAAAGGAAACAGGAACAACATACGGGGACAACGTCAATGACAGTCATCTAGACGTAAATGTACTGCAGTGACATATACGAGCTTACAAAGCCTGGCACACTTTCAAATTTAAAAGTACTAAAGTTAGTGGTCATTTAAAACTGTTCTTAATTCACATTTAAACAACGGCGCGTTAAGTGCAAACGAAAATACTGCATTGTTACCGGATGGTTCACGGAGTGAGGAAACCTGCTTTTAGTAAAAGCCATGTAATGAGATATGCAAACTTTGTCCATGTTAACTAAAATACTGTCTTTCAATACGGGATTAATCATATGCTTGAGAAAATATTGACTGACTTTTTAGGAAAATAGCAAAAGCTGAATAAAGAAAATAACAATGCAATTATAAGTTGTATAGTGTGTGTAAATAAGTACTAAGTTTATAAAAATAACATTTATCAATATATTATTAAGAAAACTAAACAGAGATATTAAGTAGTTAATTGAGTAGGTCGGTCTCACTTTCAGACATAAGTTATGTGGTGCAAATTAAGCACGCTTTTAAAACTATATACCCTGAGAAAGAAGTTAACAATGTCAATATAGTTGAAAGTGCTGGAACTCGTTCAGAGAGGTCAATGGAAAAGTTCTTAAAAGTAAAGTTCACAAGGTACGCTAATCTGACCGAATACTAAAAGTTTAAAATAACAATCTTTGTCCAGTTTCAGGGGTTATCAAGTGAGCAGATTTTCAAATAAAACCTAATACTATGGTAGCCATGGTAAGTCTGTTTGCAGACTGTTATGGCTTCTGTGGTTATTTAGTGATGAATAATACGGCACATAACAGTATTCACTGTCTCACAATAATTGCATAGTTTCTTGTCGCAGAAAGATAAAGCTCGCCTTTTCGCAAAAATGGAGGTAAAGCAATTAGAGCGAGACGACGAAGTGGCTGTTACATTTCCACCCTCCGAATGTACTTCACTTGTATTTACAGTATACGCGTGTATCTTATACGTCGGTAGCAATGCAGTGAATGAAGTGTTCAGAGATAAACATGTATCGGCTGATATTTTTGTTTCAAAGAGTTAGCTTTAACTTTAACGAAAGGTCTCGCCAGTTTCTTTTCTAGTAACCCGAAACTAAGCGCCAACACAAATTATTACGTCATGTGTGCTACTTTAGAAACCGTAGCATACTTACAGTTTATTCAAAATATTGCATGATTGAAAAGGTAGTTGAAAATAAAACGTTTAAAGTTGTTTATATTATTTTTAAATAAATGCAAGTAATTGAAAATTCAATTATTAAAAGCTAAGCAAGGAGAGAGGGTGGGGATGTAACAAATACGTTCTGGTAGTTTATCAATTGTTTTCGTTCGGCTGCGAATATTTAAATCACTCGTTTTTTACTTTCTACGCAGCAAAACACTAGGCTAACAATGATGTTTTTACTGGTAGTTTTCAGTAAAACTCGGAATTTGGTCAATGTTGGCTGTACACAGTAACACTTATGTAAAACATTTCCTTCTAAGGTCAATATAATAGGGGCATACAAGAAAAAAAATCTGACTCCACTTGACGCATTTTACGCATCGCACAAAAACGTTGGAAAACATCTAAAACGTGCTAAAGCTTTCCTGCGTTCTACATTTTCAACAACAGTTAGATTTTTCTCTTGTACATGTTAGAATTCTCTAATTTAAGATAAAGTGAATCTAACATGTTCATGAGTTGTGGATAAGGAAATCCCACCCGAGGGTTGAGATACGTCCAAAAACGAGGCTCTGCCGATATTGTTTTTAGACAAAAAAGAAATTAAATATTTTTTTACGAATAAGTATTAGCTTATTTGAAGATTTTATTACTTGTAGACTCGTCTAAAATTGTTGATGGAGATTTTCAAAATCAAATTATTTTAAATAGAGACGGTAAAACATTGTGAATTTTTGGCATGCTGTTCCCAAAATGTTATAGATAATTTTTAAGATACAAAAAGACATGCCCCATTTCTAGAAAATGTTGATTTTTTCCTAAAAACTTTGATGTTCAAAATTGAACATGGCAAAAAAAGTACATGAACATTTTAATACTATCTGATTATTTCATAAAAGTTTATAAAACTTGTTGATTATATAGTAAATGGTGTGTAATTTCTGAAAGAAAACATAATTCTTGTTGCTCTGATACCAAATCTGTACCAAAGTTTTAAATAATAAATGGAATTCATGTATTTTCTTATCTCTTGTGTGATGTCATTTTATAGATAATTCCCAAATGGGGGTAGGGTTAGTCAAATTCCTATAACTTTATTTTTTCGAGGTAAAATTCTTTTAAAATTTGTTTTTAAATCCAGGAAATGATACAGATTAAGAAAATATTAAGCCTATAATGATTTGAATAGGTGTCCATTAGGGGTCTACTACCTTAAACCAAAGCGGTCGATCCCCTCTGATAATTAGATAACAGTGTATATACGGTATATTTTTATAGCTACAAACATATGTGTAAATAAATCATGAGAATAATGGTTGTTGTGGGAATTTGCATTGTCGCGACGTCTGCGTTATATAATGCAAGTTTTATATCTTAGCCATATTAATTAGTTATGTGTAAGACGACGAAATGTAATCCAATCTATTGAATTGCCAAATAATGATATAACTGAAACTAACTCTTTAATTTTCAAACTTCGGAAATATATAAAGAAAATAACAATGGTTGCTAATTTATACTTGCTGCGGACTGTAAATGCTCACATTTTGACTTCTGGATAGAACACAGAACATAATAAAATAAGTTTTTTTGTGATTAGTATAAACATAGTTTTGCTAAATAAAATTTTTTTGGTTTTTTTTTTTTAAAAATATCAGTGTTTATTGTTTAAGTCAACAATACATTTACCACAATCATGCAAACTGTAATTTACAATGTGTTTTTTTTTTACGCTTCCCACGTTTTCTTTACTAGGGAATATTATTGCGGTGCTGTTCAACCAAACCTGATAATTGCAAAAGTATAAGAAAATAGTTACGTTTTAAGGAATGGGTTCCTTTGATCTAGATATTCTTTTTTTCTTTGGGAATATGGATAAAACATTATTAAGGTTTTTGCACACCAGTGAAAGTTCTAAGCATTTAAATGTAAAATTATTTTGTTTGGAAGTCGCGACTGTAGTTTTGGATTCATGTTTTATTACGGAATATTTCAAAACGGAGAGAACTTTCACTGCCTTTTTAGTTAAAACACGAGAATATGCTGTCTTTATTTTGTTGATAACTATTCGATTTAAATAGTATGAACAACAGTTTCTTAGTACAATGCTACATACCATCTTCGCTCTCAGCAAACGTCGTAGCTGTGTGCAAGTGCAGGAAGTTTACAAACTTGTTCTCAATATAAACCGGGACCCAGTTTTGAGATTGATTTGTTTTTCTTCATTTGATGCCATCATTGTTTTGTACTTATATAATTTCTTTAATTTAAGTTTAAGTTTTAGCGTCTCTAAACCGTTTTCACAGATTTCTTAAGATAAGAAGATTTGATCAATGGCGTCATAAATTTTATACGAGATTTAATATATCAATCCTCTAAGTTTATGATATAATGCGTTTATTAAACACTATATCCGTATTTAACCTTGCTAGATTATTAACAGGTTTAGATCAAATTCTGATCCTGTTAAAACATTGTGATAGTCTGTCACAACATATTAAAAATAGGATTGATTAAAAAGTAAAACCTAGCACGAGGAAACAGTGCATGTTCACTAATAGCAGCTTAACTTGTGAGTAAAGCCTTCGGACCACCTGGCAACAAAGATCGCTGTATCTTCCGCCAGACAATGGTTCACAGGTTTGACTGTAAACTATTGACGTCTTAAATCTTCTAATTACATACTGAATAGGTAAAATAAGTAGAAGAAAATTGCGTGTTCCTCCAAGAAAAAAATATTGAAAATATATGGAAGTTATCTTGTTCGAACCTTCACTAACTACTAGATTCCCTGTAAAAGTTTCGAACAACTAGTAAGCTCTAGCTCTACTTCGAGCATTGGGATAATAAAAAGGACAATTTCAAAAAGTGATAAAGTCTAATAAAGACATTACAAAAATGCAAAAGTACGCTTATTATAAAGTGAAATAAATAGCGTCGATTCTCTCTTTAACGTTTGAACCATTCTATGTCTGAATGAGATTTTGAAGACTAATCAAAATCAAAATCATGTGGAAGTTTTATGACGAAAAAAAAACATCAGAAGCCTATAACAACAACACTTTAATAGGAACGTTGTAGTTCTTTACCGCATTATAAAAGATGCAAACAAGCAGAAAGCAAACTGAACACTACAACTTCCAGAATCCTCGAAGATTTTATAAACTAAACCAATTAAATGTTTTACAAATAATATTTATAAAGCTTTTTTACCTTCAGTTAATGCAATCGTCAGAACCAAAGTCCAGACGACAAAATTCGAAATCTCTGTCGCTTGTTCTTTCATCGCCGTCTTGCCGGTCAATAAAGCATTATTGAAAATGAAATAGTATATATAACTGCAGACCATTGTCCAATATTTATGTCGTTTCTCTTCAGTACTGCTGACCTAACATAATCAGGTGGCGCCCGTACTTTACTTACGTCAATGGTTGTATAAGCTGTTAGTCTAAGTGGCAATTGTATGAGCAAGCCAAGAATATAATTTTCTTTCAAGGGTTTACCATGTATATATGTTTTCATTTCATTATTTTCACCAGAACCCGTATTCAAAAAGCTCAAAAAGCTCAAGTGAAAATTTTTATTAAACCCGATGGAAAATTTCTGAAAGAAATAAGGACATTCACCATATTTGTGGGACTTTTTCCCCTTGAAAGCTTTGTGCGTACGGGCCAAATGTAATTAGCGGCTTCTCGGACCTACAAAATATGAGCAAATTGCTGCTGATTTAATAATTTCTCGAGTTTATGGAAATGTTGTTGAAGCATTTGATAAAATCATGTATCGCTTCAGACCAAAATCAATGTACTTTGTTACAAAGAAAAACGGTATGTTAGGATATAAGCTATTCGCCCAAACTAATATAAATTTAATGCATTTTCCAGTAACAAAATTATAGCTTACGCCGTAACTAACAAAACCTATGATACCAAAATTTCGTACCAATTATCTAAAAGTAGTTCTACATTCTCCAGTGTACACATATGGAACAGTACACCAACAAATATAAGAACAGCTAAATCACTGTTATCGTTTAAAAAAAATACAAACAATACTTGCTGGAGCAATACAAACTTAAGTCGGATGAATGAAATTTACTTTATATGATATGTCTTTAATTATGAGTGTTTGTCGTAGTATATATGTTTTTCATTCAGCAACATTTTATCAAAGATGTTAAATAGATTTGCCGTTACATAGTAGAACAATGTATATGAATGTGTGCATCAAATTTCTTATCATCGTTTTGTTAATGCTTGTTAATATAATTTCTTAAGAAGGCCACATTGAAATATTAGATATATGTATGTTTATGTGTGTCTAAATGTGTACCCTTCTTTAAATAAAGATATTATTATTATTATTATTACTATTATTATTATTATAGTTTGTTTATGTGAGAGGTGACTGAACCTTGACGTTTGCAATTTTAAATGATCGTAATTTAAAGGTAATGGGTTTTGTTCCACATCTATCATAATTATTTTATAGATAAACATTTATTAGGTTTAGCTCTTGACCATTGGATAAATAAAACCTGTTGCCCTGGATAATTAGTGCTAGATATTTATCCCTCTAACTTATTTTAATGATTTTGTCTTTCTCTATTTTTGGACAGAAAAAAAAACATTGTTCAGAGGGTTCTCTGAATGCAAAGAAAACGGACAGTCGGGTCTTGATCCGCCATGATGTGCACTGGTACTAAAGGCAGAATCGTTCGCCGCTATAAGAGTGAAACATTACAACATCAGTGCTAATGAACACTTATTGGATCTGAGCAGACTTAGTGCCGTTATTTCTTAGTCCATTTTAAAGCCAGTTACATACGTTCTTCTTTTTTTCTCCAGTCAGATGTTTACCAACTATGCAAAAGTTTGAATCAAGACCTTGATAAATTCCGTATCCATGTGTCTTTGTTATAGTCTGTCTTAAAAACAGTTTACAGTTCTATGCCACCTAGTTTTGTACCAGTCTTTTCAGCTATATATTAAGTTAGAAAGATTAAATGGTGCTATTTTCAGACATGTTTACGGCTTAAAACTAAATAAAACGTTTACCGCACATTAGACAACTTCTATAGCGCTTAAGGTCGATGAGATTTATTAACCGATTACCGAATGTCAGTCAAAGTTCGCCAAAACTTATCAAAAGGTAACTGATCGAACAAAATCAACATCGAAATCTCAGCATATTATACTATTAAATGCATTAGAACCTTTGTAAAAGTTTTTTTTTTCCAGAAAACACTTTAGGGATTTGTATTTGTATAAACATAGAAAATGTACGTGCTTGAGACATTAGGGTGATTTTCAACTGTGCAAGGGACTGTCTTTGAAAGTGGACTCCGGAGTCTTTTACAGAAATGCTGGCTTGGAGTGATACAAAACGGACATATCTTCCTGTATCGACTTACACAACGTTACGATCACTTTCTCCTACCAGAGTATTTTAAATATTAGTATTCATTTCTTTCAGTGAGATGATATATTAATATGTAAATACCACACTTTGGTGTTTTGTATATACAACACTCTATATTAAGACAGTTACAATAGCGGCTATTGTATAATGTAAATAGTTTATTGCAAGTTCAGCAAGGACGTTCTTACCAATATTGATTGGTAAAATTTGAATCATGTCGCACGCTAGGACATAATTTAGTTTTGAGGTCACTTAGAGTTTCAATAAAGATTACTTTTATTTGAAATATAAATATAACATGTCAGACAAGAAAAACATTGTCACAGAGAATAAGTTAAGCCATTTTTGCGCGAAGAAAGACAACATAATTCTTTTTAATATTCCTCTGGGAATAATAAGTACAACTGTTTTACTTTCTATTTAAAATAACTCTTTCATTCAAATTTTCGGCAATACTGCCCTTTTCAAGAAATGTGTCTGCACTTTTACAATTTACATGCTGACCATCTTTATGACAAGCTTAGAAAAAAAAGAAATTTCTTGAAAAAGGTACTATTGCCGAAAACTTAAATTAATGAGTTGTTTTAAATAAAGAAATAAAGGTGAGACTTTTGGTAAGCATTTGTCACGGTTACAACGAAGGGTCCTAAGTTCGAGTTCCGGTCAGGCTGCACAATAATCAATAGTCGTCCTTGCAAAAAAAACGCTTTATCGTAAATTGAATAGTGTGTTCACAATATACTTATATAGGAAACAAAGTGGTTCGTGTGAGAAATCATATAAATGCATATCGCAGGAATTGTTTCCTTTTCCAGAATGTAGTTATGTTTTGTCTCACACGAATTTAAGTTATTTCTTAGTCAATAAGACCTGCTCTGTAGCAACAAAAGGCTACTCTTACACGAATGTTCTAGAGTTCTGTCGCAATCAAGTTGCACAGGTGGAAGGAACATACCTTTGTCTTTTTGTCTTAAGCTAATGTTTTTTTCTATGCATTTTAAAATTGATATCGAAATAAATACAAAAAACTCAAATTTGAAAGACATTAGCTTAAGACAAAAAAGTCAAAAGTATGTTCCTTCATATAGGCAGTGTGTATTCGTTTATAAGATTCCTTGTAATATTATATTATACTAAACATTGTGATATCAATGTAAAACGTCTAAGGATCTCAAGTAATTCAATAAAAGTGGAAGACGACTTTAAAATTGATAGACGGACAAACGAACTCTTAAAACTGGATGCCATAACGTTGTTGATAAAGTTTGGAGACTGGTTGATGATACTATTGACTGATTTCCTTACCGGAAGTGGGTGTCACACATGGGTATCATTCTCGTATACTTTAATCATATTTTATTGCATATATTAATTCACACATACATACATCAAACATACAAAGCATACTTAACAATATACAAACGGGTCGGGCCAAAAGTTTTATCATTCTCGTATAACTCAAGAATAACTTTTTTGCACCCAATGACGTAATTTGGTGTATTTACCGACCAGACTTTTATCTTTCTAAGCCGCGCATATTAGAAAAGAAAAAAATCAAGATTTTTTTTTAAATCGAAATTGTTTGTTACATGTGTTCATGCGCAATTATCGCAACAAAGAATGAAGAACAACTGTAACGAAAGAAGCTGCTTTATATTTTGTATTTTGTTTAATTTTCAAACAAATGAAATTCTACTTTGTAGCAGATGTCGATCAATAATACGAGATTACCACTTGGTGGCCTTTCAATATCTGTTCTTTTTTCTGAAACAAATAAATGAAAACATTTTGAGAACTTTTATCCTTTAGTGTGGAGTATATATTTGTCCTTTTGTCTGACTACGATAAAATGCTTAAGTATGTCCTTAAGTATACAGTTGATAAAAGTGTTAGATCTATTCTAAATTTTGACTATTGCTTGTATTGAAGTCTGAAATTTACAAAATGAATATTACAGGTCTAAATAATGAATTAATAATTTTGCATCAACTGAATAAACTGTTTGGGCAATAAAATCTATATATCAGAATGAGAAAATAAAAATTAATATGTCAGTTTCCAGAGCATACAAGAAAGATCAACTGTAAATTGGACAGCACCTTGCTATGGTTCCAGATATATAAGGGACTGAATTAAAACCAAAGGAGGACTTGAATTCACATCTTTTGCTTGCGGATAACATTAGCGCAAATAAATAGAGAAGTCAACCAGTCAACCAATCATGAATAAAATATTGTAGTTACAGAAATTTGTATATATATTACCGAAATGAAGGCTTTAATAGTCATTGCCTCCACCGTGGCCTCCTTTAGAGCCGCCATAACCACTACCACCGCCGCCGCCGCCGCCTCCTAATCCACCGCCTCCGAGAGACCCAAATAAGACTTGGATAATCAATATAAAAACGAACACTGAAAAATAAAATCATTTGTTTGTTACCACTATATATTATGCTTTTTTGTTTAAAGCTGAATTATTTTCAATTTCTCTTAAATGATTTATTAAAACATAAACTGTAAAAGCAAAAGGTAGAATCATCAACACGAGTGAAAATCAACATAGCAAAATAAAATATATTGGTTTGGTTTGACGGCACCTCTACACTGTATGGATATAATTATGGGATTTCAAAAGCGTTTGCATCGCTTTATAATCAAGCAGCGTTATTTCAAAAATGCAGAAATACTTACCAGGAATTTATATTGGAACCTATTTATTTGACGGTAGCTGGTCGTAAAGATTTGAATGGTCACTTTCAGACTAAGCTTCTTTAAATATATCGTTTTAAACAATCAAGAAAGAAAGTGACATCTTCCAGTCATTGAAACTTTTGTAACATTCGGAAGCCAAGTCGGCATTTCATTAGATATGAAATGTCATGACATTTTGTGATCATCTAAACTAAATGCGCTCATCCCGGAGGTTGCGGGTTCGAGCCCTACTGGGGTCACGACCGTACTTCCTCATAAGACATCAGTACTGGTTTTTCCAGGAAGCGGACTCGAGACTGACTCGATAAGCTACAAGCTTTCTTCAGAATCGAGCTAAAATAAATTAGTATAAACTAAATGCAAAATACCGGTATTATATGTGAACAAAAGCGTTGCATACGCTAATCAAGGTATCTGTGTATTGATCTCGGTCAACTTCTTACTACAACTATATGTAATACTCTCATACTATTCATTAGTTTAGCTACACATCCGTCTATTGCTACTTACGGAAAATGATCATTTCAAACAAGCCACCGCCAAAGCCGCTTCCGCTGCCACCGCCAAAGCCGCCACCGCCACCGCCACCGCCCATCATTGGATACCCCATCATTTTCTTTGGGTATCCCATCATTCCCTGCCCGTGCATTCCATACATTCCCCCGCCGTAGCTGACTGCCAGTACGGCCGCACAAACCGTGGCCAAAAGTGCTAACGATGACAGTTTACCCATTCTGAAAACAATAACTAAATCTTTGATAAAGCATTTCACAATTTACACGGAAGAAATTTTAGTCACGATTAAAACCATTTAACAGTAAGCTCGTATTAATCACAAAATGTAGTTTCTTAAGCTCAATTTATCGTCACAAGAATTTAAAGAACGCATTCCCCGAAAAGGGACCAACAACCAACAATAAGACACCTTTAAGGCAAGTACAAAAACATTTGACAAAAAATACTACTGACAGAAACATGATGTTGATTAGATCGTTTCTTTTAGGTGAGGGTTAATTACGCTTTAAAGACACGTTAATCTTACATATGATATTCTTAACCGGCTAGCACACAAAAGCTTGAGAAATGTTACGAGAGAAATTGTTTCGATAGAACTTTCATAGACTTCGTCTTCAAGAAGTACTATGTAAATGTGCATTTAAATTTGAAATTAAAAATACTAGTCCCCTATAACTTTATCAGTAACAGGTTCTGAAATTACATGTATATACAACATATAGCTTACAGTGTCCAAATTTCTTTTCCTCGAACACGAACAGAACATTATTAGGGAAAAGCAAAATGAATATCGAAACAAGAATAAAAGAAAGAAAGAAAGAAAGAAAATTAAGTTTAGGCGCTACGGTATATATAAATATATCAAAAATGTAAAAAAAATCTACAAATACTTAATACTTACCTTTCGATGCAGACTCCCTGTGCGGACTGAAGAACTAAACCGCATAACTTACTCTTTTTATACAATGTATTTGTATTTTAAAAACCGCTTCCTTGATACATTTGCGGAAAGTGGTGACTACTCCACGTCGAAACCAAACACCCAGGGGCTTTCTGCATACAAAATGGAGCTTACAGCGAGACTTATATCACGAATATTTAGTGAGTCTATTTTTTACACAACGTGTGGTTTCAAGTTTGCGCATGCAGTGTCCGCAACCAAAAAACTACGCTTGTCGTCTCTATCACAAACACATATTCTTGACGAGTTGATTCTCATTTATTTAATTAATTATGTTCACAATTAACTTGATTTAGATTTGACCTGGTATCTCTTGCCCAGGAGTACTACCTTAAAATAGACAACATCAACTCATAAGTTCACGAAACAGACACGAGAAGGATTTTCCCTCGATATTCCCATCAGTAAGAGCTAAAATAGAGAAATTTATCCAACATAGAAACACAGTCGGTCGCTAGCGCTCCTTCCTTTGGGTTTCTGTATTGCATAAATTTCTCTATTTAGCCTCTTACTATTACTAAGCGTATGACAAAATCGAACATTATACTAATATATTGTCTTATAGCACGTAACCATTGTTATGATTACAAATAATGCTATACAAGAGGGGCATATGTAAGAAATCATCTATTGATGAGATATACATATTTTCAATTAGGTTGGTGTAAGCACATAACACATCAATCCAAAAACATTTCTAAGTCTGTTTTAATATAATATCTATATATGTACAGCTTTTCAAATTTTAACAGACTGTTAACAAAACTTTAACACCTAATATTTGTAGTTGTTGCCAACCTTTGTAGCCAAGTCAATTTTGGACTTTTCATATAATGTATAACATCTTCCATCTTAAGACCACCTTCTGTATAAATTTGTACAAATATAGAGCTTTTAATTTTTTGTGGTCCTTGCCATACAAAATCGTAAAACAATCTATTTATTTCGCGTAATGTCTGAGTACAAGGGTTAGGCATCGAAGTAATAAGATGTGTTAAAAGTGGCAATAGAAGATATTTTACAACAGTAATTCTACCAAAGGGTGTAAGCAGTCTTTAAATGTGAAATGATATTCTTTATTTTGTCTATTTTCTCCCTAAAATTCAATTCTAGCATTTCATGAAGGTCAGTATGGATAGAAAGTTTGGTTGTTAAGTTGCATTATATTTTTCATTTATGTAATTAGTCTTTCAACATGTCTAAATTCCCTAAACAAATGAAAACAAATGAAAACTGGCAGATCTGTCAATATCCGCATCTTTTTATGTCTTACAACTGACATAAGTGCTTTCGTGCAGACTAACTCTCTGTTTTCATAGAACATGGATTGTGCAATTACTGGCTTTGGACCGTTCCCCTCATACCGGTATGGCATTCTATGACAATTTACGAATTGCGTTTCTTGTACCCTTTCTGCTTTTATCTATAGTGTGTCTGTGAAAAACGTTTTCATTTTGGTGTCAATGTCTTCTTTTTTATCTTCTGTGATACCATAGAAGAGTAGATTGTACTTTCTATCGTACTTCTCTATCAGCAGTAGTTTCCTGTTTATCTCCTCAAGTTCAATGTTAAATTAGTTTACTCTTCTGTCTACTCACCATTGTATCTCCTCCAGTAGCCTGGAAACTGACATTATCTTCCAATTCAGATACCTTTGTTTTCATGTCTTTGACTTCTTCTTTTGTATCATTAAATTCTAATATGACAATGCTCATGCCTTTTTTCACTTCATCTGGGGCATGTTTAAGCTTTGTGAGCTGTTTATCCATTTTCTCATTAAACTGTTTGTAATATCTTTTATTTCTGATTTGAATTGCTTGAATTCCTTATCAAACTACATTTGGTGTTTTTCCTTAACAGTTATCTGCTTTTGTTTCTCAGTATCAGCCATTTCTTTTGACTTTTGCTTCTCATCTAGAGAGCTGCACACAGACTCTCTTCTCCCAGCACCCCTTTGCGACATTCTGCCTTTCTTATCTACTTTTTATTTGCACTTTACATTTGTTTTATTTTAGAACATATAGTCATATAAAATGGTTCTATTATAAATTGCTGTCACGTATATATATAGATTTTAAATAATACGCTACCAAATAATAAAGCGTTGCAAACGCTTTTGAAATTCCAATATAAGCATATAGTGTAACGGTGCCATAAAACCAGCATTTTCAATCGATTTTTGCAAATTCCTACCTAAATATTTTACGTCTTTTGTTGAATCTTGCCTTTAGTTTTACATTTATGTATAAGTTTGTCATTTTTGAAAAAAAAAAATTTCAATGGCAACTGAGAGCGAGCAGCTTTAAGAAATGTGCTCTTACTTTTTAGGGTAGAAAGCAACTTTTAAGTATTACATCGTTTTGTGTAGTTCAGTTAGATCAATTTTGTTTTATAGCAGTGAAATATGGGGCATAACTAATTGTATATAAAAAGTGATTTAAAGACGATCGCTGCTGTTTAGATTCTTTGATATGTATCAAATTCTTTTCTTTAATATTGTTCAATCAATTGCGAAAAACAATCACTTTTTTAACAAATCATAAAAAAAGAAATATCTAAAGTGGCTATGTCGCTGATACATAATTTATACAAATATTAACTATTGCTAAAAATCAAAACATATATATTACAAAATTACTTTTATGATAAACAGTTACTGCCTATACATGTTTGAATTCCTAACTGTAAATGCATTATACATGTATATACAAACATACCAAGGTGCCTTAATAGTATTTTATTTCCGGAAGTTACAAGCTCAATAAATTTAAACATATTAGGCCTTGTCCAGTACATTTTTGATAGATGCATTTTTCAACAATAAAATGGTATTCATCTTCTAATTTGTCACATAGTATACATTTTCTGTCATTGCGGTCGGGTCCATCTACCATCTTCAATTTGTAATTGCAGCAGTCGAGATATGGTTGGAATTAAAATTAGGATACCCACCTACGAAATAATGCTTCGCTGGAAGTATTCTATCTTTCATTCCAGTTTTGTATGAATTGGTCATTTAACCACTGTTTTACTAATGATAGAAATATTCTATCATTTCCTACGCCTTGGTTTATCCATGTATCTAAAAGTCCCAGAGAACAAATTAAATGTTTCAGCGATGTACACCACTTAACTTTATTCGGATATAAATCTATATCCTTTCTCAACAATTGATAGACAAGATATACGTTTCTATCTTGTCTTAAGGTTGAAACGTGAAAAGGGGGAAAGGAGAAAAAAACTTTACCAAACACAAACCTCCCTACCATGAAAAAAACTTTCAAAAGATTCTTTTTACTGGGAAGATTTAAAAAAAACAACCCATGCAGGTGCCTTCCCGCCTAACAACATCAACAACGCTTCAACTACATTTTCAGCCGATTTTTATCTAAAGCACCAACTTCAAATACTATGCGGATAACATTAATTAACACATTTAATGCACTGCAACCAAAAATTGCTTTTATAAAGCTGTCATCAAAAAAACAATTTGTGCAGTAATATGCGCATAATGTCACTTTAATTGTAAAATTCTCAACCAATATTTTATAACTTGGAACATTAGATTAGTTTTGTATGAAGTACGTCCTAGTTCACCGTACTAAATAAAATCATTTTTGGTAGTCTTCTTTACTCCAAGTAACTTTTTACAGAACTGCATATGGACTTTTTCAACTGACATGCTATTTGAGAAACAAGTAACCTCGCAACATTAGTTTAGGATAGGTGATACAAGCTTGTCGAAAAGATTTAGCTTATACCTTGGTGGTATATAGGTGAATTTATATAATATATTTTATTAATTTTTTTTATAATACTGGTAGTAATGAATCTTTTCTGGACACTGGACCATTTATAACATCTGGACCACCAGACCTATTGTTTTTCAGCTGACTAAAAGCTTTATTAATTTCATCCAAATTCAAATGCGAGTTTAATTTATTAAACATAACCTCAAACCTTTGACTCTCGTTCCTGTCTACACAATCTAATACATCGTCGTCTGGTACAAAGTATTTGTCATCTAGACTATTTACTGCTTTGAAATAATTCTCGAATGTAGTCATCGAAATATTGGACAAATAATACCCGCAGTTTCTTTCAACATGTTCGTATCTTTTTACAGACAATCGTTTCTCTTTACGGGCTAATACATTTTGAAATCTTAATTCATATCCTGGATAAAAAAAGATCAATTGCTAAGCATTTGAAATAAACCACAATCATGGTGAATTGCCAAATTCAAAGGCTTTATTATTGCTAAACATGTTCACTTCTGTCGAGAGTATACTTCAAAAAATTTATATTTTATATTCTCACTTATCAGATATTGACCTAACGAAAGTACATTTTGTCACTGCATATAGTATATATAAAACTATCATTATGTAGCATAATTTTAATACAATTGAAAAAATGTTAGACAGAAATGAATCCATACGTCTTTAAAGAAAGAAATAAAGTACTGAGATGATCCTTTAATAACATTAGCAGTTCATGCATAAATATCTAAAAGATTTATTTTATTTTCTATCTTTATACACACATATGTCATATGTATTTAAACAATACAATAAGGCATATAACAATAATATAGTATTACACATATTTCGAATTGTGCAATAAAGATATGTGACGTAGAGAAAGGGATGTAGTCCTTCTCAAAAGAATTTACAAATAACATCATTTTTTAAATGTTTTTATATAATTTCAAACGACAGCAGAGCACTGTCTGTCACGGTGTTAAATTATGTTTAGTTTGAGATCTTTTTCTTTCTCTATGTTTTTTCTTTTGCAAATTTTGCTTAAACATTTCAAAATTTGGCAACTTGTTCTTTTAATTTAAAGATATAAACTTGTTTGATTAGTATAATTAAATTCATGGCATGTTTCCGAGTCTGATAATTAAAAAATTCAAAACGATCTTAAGATTTTTCTGAAAAGTTTAAGACTCTCATCCATAATTTTAGTACGCTATGACATCTCCAAAAATACATATTTCTAATTCATAAGTCTCTTTATACATGTTAGAACTTACGATGTAGATCTAAAAACGAGACGTATTCGTCGCATATGATATGTTTATATTAAAAATATCTACTTTTGATATCCCTAGTTGTTTTGAAAAATCGTATATTAATTGTTTTTCATTCCAATGAGTCCGTCCCCATCGAAATTGCTAGTCTATTTATATTAGGTTTCTTCTTACAGATTATATCTATTTATCTAGTTGCTTTGATTGTTTGATTTTGTTAACAATTGATTCCTGTTATGTATATGTTATATCTCCTTAGGGAAACCTTCTCTAATGTAGTTTGATACACTGGTAATGATTTATTCTGGGTTTTCAAAATCGTATAAACAAAAAAATTGAAAATTTTAAATGCAAGCTCTTTTTTCTTATTATTCACTCCTTATATTCTATACGTTCCATACTGTCTGGTTACAATTTGATAATTGTTTTTGAGGCTTTGTTTAAGCTTTTAAAATGTTGTTTTTCAAAATGGTTTATCTTTAACGACAATATCTATCACATTTTAATCTAAATTACACCCGAATATGAGTTTTACATCCGCTTTTTTTATCATTTTTCATAAAAGATTTTAATTCCCCTGTATTTTTTTTATAACAAATTACTTTTATTGAAATTTGAAGTCACGAAATACCAATCAAACATAGCCACCCAAGTTCGTAGTCCAAAGGAAGGTTTCGATTGATTATTTCATGTTTTCTGTCTCATACAAATTCAAAACTAGATTTGATAATGTTGATAATGTGTTTGATATACTAAGACAATATAATTTTTTTTTTTTTTTTTTTTTTTTTTTTTTTTTTTTTTTTTTTTTTTTTTTTTTTTTTTTTTTTTTTTTTTTTTTTTTTTTTTTTTTTTTTTTTTTTTTTTTTTTTTTTTTTTTTTTTTTTTTTTTTTTTTTTTTTTTTTTTTTTAAAAAAATTTTTTTTTTTTTTTTTTTTATTTTTTTTTTAAATTTTTTTTTTTTGGATTTTTTTTGTAAAATTATGGATTTACTGGTAGTTGATTTACTGACATTAAGTCCTGATGAGTACTCAAAATTCGTTAACCACTTAGTTTTTGAAAACTTCCTTTGAACCATTATTTATAAATATTGCTTCATCGGCAGATATTATATTTCCCATCTCACTACCTATCTCTTATTATCTTTTTTTAATAACATTGATATGATTTCAAATGAAATATGACATTCCTGACGACCAAGAAATGGCTAAGATAGACAGCCGTTATTTATGACTATGCTTGTGATGTCATTATGGAAAAAAATCATCTTAAAGTTCAAAAGCTACACTTTTATCTGTTTATTCTAAGCTAACTCGACTGCGTATAGAGATCAGAAAAACAACAACAACAACTGAACAACACATTTAGAACAATAGTAATACATGTGTGTTGTTGATTGGCTCTCCAAAATTTGCTTAAACAAATAACTTGCTGGAATCTAGAATGGAGACCGTCATAATATGTGTGGTACCGTAGACAGCAATATTGGGCGCTACAAGGAAAGAGAAAATGTTTTAACCTTATAACACTAGTATTATTGTTGTTTAATATAATTATAAATATATTGTTATTTAAAGTACACTTTTGTCCTTTAGTGACCATTGTTAGTCTTTTGTTAAGTTCAATGCGTTTATCAAAGGAGAATAACATTCGTGCTATATTTAGATTAATCTGACAGTATTGTGTTACATTGAATTGTATTTTATTGTTTATTTGTGATTACTTTGCCAACAATGGTCATTATTTTGGTATATAGACCATTCTATTTTAACTTTTATTCCATTACTTTTGATCAAAACAGAAGTTTTACAATTAATTTCATTGATATTTTGTCAGGTAACTATAACTGATTCTAATATGCCTATGGTATATTTGTATAGTCAATTCGAGTGCTTTAATATGATTAATGCACTCGGAAAAGTAGGCGGAGTTTCGGAAATGGAAGTAGCACCTTCCGGCTTTTCTTATTTACTCCCGTGCAGAAAATAAAATATAGAAACAGAAATAATATCTGTATAAATACATCAGTCGCATGAAAAAGTTGTGTTTAAGAACATAAATATTATTTTTGATTGCGTCAAGTCAGCCTTAGAATACCCTCACCTTGTTTTCCTTTAAAAAGACCAAGACATTCAGCATTAACAGTCATAAAAGTTTTGACTCCGGGAGACAAAACAATTAATGAAAAACGTTTACGTCATCACACTGACGTCATTACTCCACGTTAAAACGTTGTACAGTTTAAATTAACGGTACGCATTTAAATCGATTGTCTGCTTTGTTCTGAATCGACGTCTTCTGCATAATGTCACAGACAGGTATTTTTATATTTTATTTATTAGATGATTAAATTAAAATAAGTATGTATAATACAGTTATGTATGATATCTTGAATAGCTGCCCGAATAGGGGAGTGTATTCCAACAGCCACTATTTATGCTATTTTACACATTACCGCCGTACTGAAAAAAAGGTTCGTAGTAGTTACGATAGTTTTCAAAAATTCGGCTTATAAGAATCGAAATAATCTATGGCTTGGAATGCTTTATCGAAATTGAAGCATTTCCCGCGGTAAGTGCCTGTGTAATAATTCACTCGGGCTTCGACCTCGTGAATTATTCCGCCAGGCACATCACCTCCGGGGAATGCTTCAATTTCGATAAAGCACTCCAAGCCATAGATTATTTCTTAAATAAATGACGTCATGCCTAAGTATACATTATGGTCATAATACGAGTCAGTATATCACTTGTAATCTTGGGATCGCAGGTTTGACCCCCGCTCCTCCACAAGCATAACTAATGGTCTTTGGGTGAGACCTTCACCCGAGGTCCGATGTATCGGTGCCGTACAATGGGCATGTAAAAGAACATGGGTGTCTCTGGAACTAAACTCTGCTGTGGGGCGTTGGTCATACGGATTACCCGGTACCAACGATAAAACACCCATCTCGCTTTTATGCGGAGAATAACTTGCAAAATAATGAAGGGAATCAATTCATTCTTCGTATATTAATAAAGGAAAAAAGAGAGCATGTATAGTGCACACAAATACCATAACTTAGATTGAGTAATTTGACAGTTATTGCCCTTTATTTAGTTATACCCCGCCTTGGCGGAGGGGATGTAGTAATGGGCTCTGTCCGTCCGCCCGTCCGTCACACTTTTGTCTTGAGCATAACTCCAAAAGTACTGAAGGGAATTACTTTAAAGTGACATTATGCTCATCTTACTGCACATGGTGTATTTTTGGTGACAGTTTTATAAAAGCAATTTTCGGTAGCTGTGCATTTAAATGTGTTAAACTAATGATAATGCCGCATTAATATTTGAAGTTGGTGCTTTAGAAATTAAAGAAATGGACTAATAAAATAATAATTCCTTCCTTGGCAGTGATCTCCCTTGTGTGATTAGTGTGGCTCGGCAGTGGAAGGGAAGCAACTCCGACATGCATTTGTTTATTTCTTAAATTGACTCTCCCAGTCAAAATAGGAAAAGTAATATTTGGAAAGTTATTATTTCGTACTGGTAGCAGGAAAAGTTTGTTGTATTGGGTCAAAAGTTATTATTTCCTCTACCCTTTTCACACACACCTATTTCAGCTGGAATTTTACTTTAAAAAAATGTACATAATGTCAGTTTAAACTTTACACATAGACAGAGGGCATTGATGGGTAGTGCAGTACTCAAGAACCATAACTCTACCCTGCCTATTTTTTTAATTATTCCCCTTTGTTACATTTTCTTGATTTTTTTATCAAAAGCATAACTTCAGAAGTGCTGAAGGGAATTAAATGAAATTTAATACAGTGATAGAGTACAATAAGGAAAAGTGCAGTGTCTAAGAACCATAACTCTATCTTGTCTAGTTTTTTTATTACTCCCCTTTTCTTGATTTTTACTCCACATTTTCTTGATTTTACTTGTCCGGAGCATAACTCCAAAAGTACTGAAGGGAATTACTTAAAACTTAATACAGTGATACGGTACAATGAGTGAAAGTGCAGTGCCCAAAATCCATAACTCTATCTTGCCTTTTTTATTACTCCCCTTTGTTACATTTTCTTGATTTTTCTTGTCCGCAGCATAACAGGGAATTACTTGAAAATAATACAGTGATAGAGTACAATGATGGGAAGTACATGCTCAAGAACCATAACTCTACCTTGTCTAATTATACCCCGCCAAATACTAATATTTTATTAAATTAGAATGTATTCCACATCCATTCCTCCCACCTCAAATTTCTTGGTCGTAGAAAGAGCACTTGGCGGGGGATGGCCATGTCTAACATGGCTCTTGTTTACGTTATTTTAGAACATACTCCTGCAATGTTTGAAATTACATATTATATATTACCATATTATATAATGGTTGTTTTATTGCATTGAAATATGTGTTACTACGAGTATATTCAACTATATGGAAAGCTGCCATTCGCGAGCATTTTTCACGTTGTAGTTACAGTTCTTGTTTTATTGAAAGAAGCAGTGACCACAAAAAATAATACCAACCTTTTGAATCATAAAACATGCAAAATGCAATCCCAGATTGAGTGTCCATATAGTTTATATACATCAAGCATTGTCTTTATACGTCATTAAAACATAACTTGCTATAGCCAGATCTTATTGGTGAAACATGTGATTATGTTGGGTTTAAAAATGAACTTGGTGTTGCCATACAATACATTTTAATGAATCGGACGGATGATATGCTCCATGGGCATTTTAAAGTGTTTGCCTAATGATTAACTTCACATATTTTATGAGCTTAAAGGGACATAGCCTTTAACTGATGTCGAACTAAATAACCTATAAAACATAAATCATGAAATCTTTGGAAGTATTATAACTTAACCTAAATATTTCAGCTATGTATTCCAGTCATTATCGATAAAATCAGTGGTTAAAGATATGCTGCAGTACCGTAAACCATTTAAGAATCTATATAGAGTTGTTGTTGTTACGATTTATTACAGAAAGCCTCTATATTGATTAATTGTGGTAAAATGAGGCATTTTTCGGCATAGGTTCTTCTTTAAAATTGTATTCATTTATCATTTTACGTTCATTCTACAAATAATCTATGTTTCGAGAATATAATCTGCTAGATGTAGGGAGTGCCCCTTTAAATAAAGACAAGCTCTTTTCGAGCTACAACTTTATACAGATTTAAGTCCTATACCCGCAAGAGACTGGAATGACGAATGTAATGACAGGAACAGATAAAACATGGTGGATCTTTGGAGATAAACCTTTCACAGATTCATACAGCTGCGTGGAATGGGCCTGTTTGGTTTTCAGTAAATGTAAATATAGTTTCTTCCAGTTCAGATCAACGTGAGCTATATCTGATACCTTGTTTCTGTCATCTGTCAGAATATTGCTAATATGGAATGAAATGAAATATTTGAAAGTATCATTACTATACCTAACAGTAATACCTAAGACATTCCTATCATTATCGGTAAAATCAGCGTCTAAAACTATGTTGCAGTACAGTACAACATTCAATAATCTACAGTAAAGTTGTCGTTGTACAATTAATGGGTTGATGGCGATTTCTTACAAAAGGTAATTTGTGCCAAAATGAGGCATTTTTTATATATATTTTGTTCGTTAAAAGTGTATTTATTTATCATTTTACGTTCATGAAACACATTTCTATGATGGAGAATATAATCTGCTAGTTGTAGGGAGTGCCCCTTTAAGGTTCTAATCATCCACTACTCTCTTTGCCTCCGATTTCGAGGATGAGTAAACTTCTTACAACAATCGCCTACCTGTGATTTAATGACTACTGCCACATATACATATGACAAAAAATCACAGAGACAAGGCACTTTCATTGCAAAAGAAGACAAAGACTCATAGAAATTCTTGTTTAGTTTAATGCAAATCTAATGAAAAAAATATATATATAAATCGTAGAATCCTTGTACGCCTTTATTCTGAATGTTGCTTTGCTGTGTCTTCAGGCTGAAACTGACAAAATGAACATTTTTTACTATTTTGCATCTTGCAATGTAATAAATCAAATAAAAATCAATAATGGCATGTTATCATAAGTACCTCAACAAATTTCGTCCTCTCTTTCTGTCACCCTCCCTAGTTGTCCCACCAAAACGACAGACCGACAGAACGAAACTTTTGTACTCGCCAAAATATCCCCTTGCCGTTCTGTCGTAGTGGGCGATGAATTCAACGATTTTTCTACTTGTTGTATCATTATCGCTTTAAAATTGTTGACAGAACAATAAAAACACTTCACAAATTAAAATTAAGTTGTGGTTTTTGTTATGTTTGGTGCAGATGTCTGCTTTAGCTGGTCCCCGGTCTCTTAGAAAACGTGATATTAAGGCAGGTACTCCAGACCCTATTGTTTTAGATGCAAGTAATGCTGACTGCATGTTTGCTTAGTCAGAACTTCCGTACATCAATAATGTTGCATTTGCACCATGATAAAGTCAAAAACTATGGAATTGATAAACGTAAGAGAGAATTAAGACAAAGAAAACTATATCCGGATTGCCAAAATGAGTAAAATACCTTTGCTGCGTTCTTAATTCACTTATACTTATTGTGGTATGAAGATCCACCTTTCTTGTGTTCAGGCTTGCATATGATCAGGATAAATACGAACACTGAAATAGAAATGTGTTTTAAGACACCGTTTATATGGGATTCTGTTTCCGCTGTTAACTTTTGCAAAAATCAAGCAGACAGTTTTGCATGTTCACAACTAATTATATGCATTACATCTATACCGGATTGAGCTCCATTTATAACTGTTATTTTGTGGACTCCGTTTGACAAAGCAGTTTGTGTTACTCACCAAGAATGATGAGTATAAAAATGTTATGACAGTCGTAGCCCTTCGTTTTCTTTCCTTTGTACCCCACCCAAGGCATCTTGTACATTGCATCGGCGTAGTTGACTGCCAGACCGATCATACATAACGCGGCTAATAGTGCTAGCGACGACAGCTTGCCCATTCTAAAAATTACGGACATAATTATACCATAGACAAATTAGATTTGAAATATACGGATTTTAGTCCACGCCTAGTAGGAAATTTAATACCCTTTCTATCCGCATGCTGTAAATAATGTTTCCACCAATGATTATTTCAGCTCCTGTCTTAATTTCCCCAGTACATATATCGTAATTTAGCAGTATTAGCTCACTTGTTTTCTTTTGCATTTTTATAAATGTTGCATGTATATTACTGACAAAATAACTATGCAAATTCCATTTTTGGCGGTGGTGATTCCACAAACAGAGCTAACAGTGTTAATTAAGCAAACTCCTGACAAGTGTAATCTTCACAAAGGGTAATCAAGATAAAGAGTGAAGATTGGTGATTCTGAGAACCGGCCAATGAGCAACTGGGCTGATCTGGCTTATGTAACTGTGATATTATGCGAAATATTGTCTCAAGTTTAACAACCATTAATCCATAACTCTGACTGATTATGTAACTCTTTTATGACCATAAATATTTTGCCCATGTTGGATCATGATTACATAAATACCGTGTAGACACAGGTATGACATGCCAAAAATTGCTACAGCAATTTGATGTTTTAGTTATTAATGCATATTTGTTATTGCTATTCGTATTACATTTTGTATAAAAAAATCGTTTCATACACATACGGATTGACCGAGCGACGAAATATATATGGAACGATGTAATGATGACTTTTCTTATGAGGCGCCGTTTTGCCATTTTCTACTGAAAACATATTTTTTAATAAAAACTTAAAGAGAAAATTTATATCTTAAGGTCAAATCCTTGAACTGCGGTAAAATGTTTGTTTAGATATAAAGAAATAAATTTTGTTGATATCAAAAATGAATTACAGTAAAAGACAATAATAGAATTGATGTATAATCTGGCAAAAATAGTTTCTGTCATGAGCACGAAGTTCATATCGAAATATCTGTCACTGAGCGTAACTGTTTTGGCGGGAACGAGGAGGCCGGGTTCAAACAAAACAGCTATCCGAGGTGACGGATACAATGTATTTCCATCTGAACCAAATGTCTCAAGATCTTTAACTTTTTCATGCATACCGTCTTGCACTTTGAAAAAGATTCCTAAATGCAAACGTATCGTAAAAATGCGTTATGAAATAAAAGCAAACGATATTTAGCTGCTTTGTTTGGGGAATAGACGTCACAGTGTTTATAACGTTATGTCACAAGTAATTCACGAGAGCCATATTACATGGGGGTAGATCTAGAAAGATGAGATTTTCCAGCACGGCTAAAAACTGCAGACATCCCGAGCTGGTATGCAAGACAATGTTTCTGACGTCACGAGAAAGAGCCCAGCAGAATCCACCCATCTTGACATATAAAGATCTTGAGACCATAGTATCAGGACCTGGGCATTGGCTTTGAAATTGTTATATATGCATTTATATATACCAAACATTATGTTCATGAAGTCACTTACTCAAAGAAAACAAAATTAACAGCAAAAACGCTTTATATACATTCTGCTTTTATATGTAGCCCAACAGTATAATAGAAACATTTAATACATACTTCTCCAGGAGTTCCTGCGAAGACAGAAGAAATATCACGCAAATCCTTTTCTCCTTCTTTATATTTGCATTTAAAACCGCATCCTTGAACGTTGCGGAAATGTTCTGACCAAGACCCAAGGCTGTCTTTACAAAGTTCAAGTCTGTAAAACGGGATGTAATTACGCATTTTGTGAATGTTTATTTTTTGTGCGACGGTTTGTGGTTACATGTGCAGCTGCGTGCACTTGTATGCACAATTTAAACTTGCTTATACATATAGCTATAAGCCTTGTTCACAATAGTAAAATAAGTTTATACCTCAAGTTTGGAGAGACAGATACTTATGGCGTTCTTTTCAGCCTTTAACAGGGGAGCGGTGGTGTAGAGGATAAGGTGTCGGCCGCTCATCCCGGAGGTTGCGGGTTCGAGCACCACTGGGGTCACGACCGTACTTCCTCATATGACACCAGTACTGGTTTTTCCAGGAAGCGGACTCAAGAGTGACTTGATAAGCTACAAGCTTTCTTCACAATTGAGCTAAAATAAATTAGTATAAACTATAACAGACGTCAACGGAGAAAATCAAAGTCATCTTGATATTCCAAATGGTTTGAAAGACATAACTTACTTGTTGATGAACAAAACGGGTTTAGGAAGATCATAGGTATCATTGAACTGGTAACGAAGGGAAAATAGTTGTAAAAGAGAGACAATCCATTGTAATACGACTCGCAGTTCTTTGAAAGGTAAAAGATTGAGTGACGTATAAATTGTCTTATGTTATAAGTAATGTGTTGGTGCAGTATTTTCTACAGAAACGATTAATAGGACCGTAATGCTTTGTCTCCAGTTGCTAAGTAAAGAATCAATATAAATATAATCTCTTTAACTAGAGATCTATTTGAGCAGTAAAAACGTAGAATTGTTATTCCGCCCATGCTACAGTTGTATGTATCCCACACAGATGCATTTGATACATGACCTCGGTCACTGGACTTATGCTAAAGCAAAAACCATGCACGATGAACTTACCTACCGTGTCAATACCGACAACATATATCAGAGTTTTATTTTTGTATTATAAATCAAAGTTCATGATTTTCAGGATGAATGATGTTTACATAAATACTATAAGACCTGCTGCTCAGTGGGTGTAAGACAGCACTACATATGTTACATGTTTGCAAACTTCATACCGAGAGATCTAGTACTGCTAATTATCTAATTCCATTTTATTGAAAGGGGTGTCCAACTCCAGTCTCGCCCTTCAAGGTTCCATGATTTCGTTTCTTCATTGTTACTGATTTGGCAAGCATGCACAGAAAAACCTGTGAAGGAATACCACTGATGGGAGGTTACAAATGTGGTCTTTTTTGCGGCTGGTCTTTATTCACAAGTGTTTCTACTTTTGATGAATAGTGCACTGGGATCTCCATGTTGTTTTTTATTCTCAGGGTGGTCTTTATTCAGAGGTGGTCTTTAACTCAGGTTTGACTACTTTATTCAGTGTTATTTCTTTGTAAACTGCAAATTCAACCCACTCTGTTTAGTTTAGGTTCTCTAGAAGTGCACCGGGAAGTTGTTAATTAATGTCTTCTAAATGATCGATTTAAATACAGAAACTAAACCAATAACGAATGGATTTAGTTTAGTTAGTGATATACAATATGTTTATAACATGTACGCCTAAGTATGTTCTCATGGAAGAACTAAATAAGAGTCGATATAAATTTGTAAGTTGTAGGGCAAGCCGGTCTGATAGAAGAGCATATTTTGACAATATGAATATTAGAATGAATTAGATTTCTTAATGCTATACAGTATATTTTCAAACAGCATGTCTAAGTATGCTGTCATGGAGAAACTTAACAAAAAATATTGTTTTCTGTTTAATGAAATTGATCAGACACCTAAAATATCAACAGTATGTCTGCGTATTGCTCCAATTAAACTTTAGAGAAACTAAACAAAGAAGAGGAGAATGAATTTGGAATATTTATGTTTCAGTTTACAAACAGGTCTAACTGAATGTCAAAGGTTTAACCCAAGGCTCCATTGTCTGGTCAATCATTGGTATACTGGTTTCATTTCCCATCGCTTGTATAGTGTTGTGTCTTGTTCTGTGACATCAGCTAGGTGTTGGTTGCATTTTACATGCATGATATTGAGTGGTCGGACATTTCAGTTGAGAAAACATGACATGTTCGTAAGGAATGCGCAATACTATGTATGTAAATTTGTTCTAACACCTGCTTTAGTCAAATATTTCTGACAGCGCTGTCTATGGATGTCCTTATTTTTAGCCTGAGGAGATTTTTCTTTTCAATTTCATTTGTAAGAGATATTTATATCAAAAGTAGATTATATTGCATAGTAGTACTACGCATAGTACAACACTTCTGGTAGAACTAGTATGTGTAGAACGTGTATGCTTCATATGCTGAAAGTCGTGCATGAAAATTAATTAAGTCATACCTCAAAGAAAACTGAACAATTTTTCTATATTGTTCAGCCAGTTATAATGGCAGTGGTTATTGTTTGTTAAAATGTGGGGGTAATTTGACATATAAAATCGATTTATATATGAGAGAATGGTGTGTTATCATTATAAGGGTCAGCCATTTTGTTTTGAACTGTCCTCCAAAAAGTCGTGCATTTTCATTGGTTTCTTCATGGAACATTTTGATGTCACAAGCACCTGCAGTAAATGTTCTAAAAATATACCCATTTTATATTGAGAGGTGTTTAAAAAGTACTGACACATTGCAGTGCGCTTTATTTTTTATTATTTTATATATAAATGAATGACTGTAGTAGGTAAAACTGCATTTCTTTTATTTGTTTTCTTATAGTTCCACACTATCCTTAGTCTTATAACATGCTTATTTCTTCACAGTTTTGGAGTGAGTAAAATGCTTTGTTCTTATTTTACTTCATTGAAGGAACGAATGTGAAATCCAAAAAGTATTCTTTTTTATGAAAAATACGGGATATTGTACATGCACGACTTTAGGTCTACGCACGACTTTAGAACAACAAACCATATATCTCTTTTTCTAGGAAAGAAGCTATATACATGTAGTAGTATAGTAATACACTTACAGTAGAATACTTGTATAATTATAGAGCACAGCAAATGATATTTCGGACAGCCATATTTGTCTGACATTTATTAGCGGTGAAGATTTTCATTCAGTTGTTGTTGTGTTTTTTTTTGCCTAGACAGGTAGTTGGGATATTTGAATATCGCTTCCTGTCGCGGTTGTCATTCATCTCCTACAGTGCTGCGTGATTGCTATGGATACAGCGGAAAAGAGTATTTAAAAGTACTGCAGAATAACACCAAATAACGTTTGAAAGCAAAAACAAATTGCATCGATTTCAGTATCTGAAAAATAGCCAAATTAAATTTATTCATATTTCATAGAGATTCGTAGGTACCTATGCTAAACACATTTGTACACACGTGCTATCTGTTATGAAAGTTTTCATGTGTTTCGATATGTGCAAATTTTCTACATTTCAGAATATTGTAATTTCACTTTGATGTAATTAGAAGGCAATAGGAATTACGTGTAAGTGTTACATAGATCTGTACAGCACGTCAGAACTCTACACACAAAATGATGCATTTTTTATCATTTCTGTTAAGATACATACCTAAATTTCTTGTGAAAAACGAAAAACAAATGGCTGATACGTCTTTACACAACCAAGGAGCAATGTATTGCAATATTCTTTATACCTGAACTGACACAGAACAACGAGAATATGTTCAAAAAAGTAAGTAGTTCATAAACATATATTTACAAAAATAATTCTTCCGTTTAAGGAATAACGTATAAAGCAGTCTAAAAAATGTACTTTATGTGTAATATATCACTACTCTAACACTGCATGGTCAGATTTTTACACTGCGACGTACGGTAATTCTATATCTGGATGAATGTATTTCTTACTGGAAAAAGATATCATTTAGACAGAAAGGTCAAAGTGATTTACATGTAATAATACTTTATCATTATCCGTATATGTGTTTCGCTGTTTTGCAATGCGGATATGTGTTCACTATATATGACAATGCTTACAATAAGTGAACCATTCGGTGAAGTTTTGAAAAAGGTTTTGTCCTAACACTTCATTTTTTAAAACGATTTCCTTAACGTTTGATCGAAATGTATTGTCAGTATATTTTACAAAAATGACTTTTACTGTGCCTACAATTTGTAACGTTTATGCTGAGAAAGTTTTCATTTACGTCAAACGCAATTGCAACGTCATGTCTTAAAATAACGTAATCCCTCTAGTGAATCTGTCTAAATAAATCACACCTGACTTGTGCACACAGTAGTGAGATCCGACATAATGAAATGCAGTTTCACTGATGAGTAAAAAAGTATGAACTGTTTCGTCGTCTGCGCCAAGCAACCGAGTTTCTTAAGAGTCATGATATCGGTCTGTTGCGTCTTGCTGTTTTCTTTGATTATATACAGTGATGTCTGCGGCTCACCACACTAATATGCAGATTAAAACACTCATAGCCCAAAGTACAACACAAACCTTCCTTGTAAGAAGCGTCGCCATTCCGTTTGTAGGATTGAACCCTGAAAATGTACACATTGAAGTACAACTATTAAATGTTTAATGTTCGAATTAAGAGCTAAAATGTTTCTATGAAATTAAATTAACTTTTGATACAATTCTCATTGAAATCCAACGTGAGTTTTTTTTATTTGGTGACGGTAATGCATTCAAAACGTCTGTGAAACAATATAGCAATGTACTGGTATATCTGCATTGCAGCTGTAGCGCAGAAAATCATCTAAAATAACACAATAAAACTTTTGAGAGGTATCTTACACTTGCAAAGTCAGAAAGAAAAGAAAAATAACACAGCAAGTTCATATACATGTACGGTTTCAAAGATTTGCCTGGCTTCAAAAGCTAACATATACTGCGACTAGTATAGTTCTTGGGTAAATCGAAAGTGGTCAGATAAATGCTAAAATGAAAAGTGACCACTTATATACCTAATACACTCAACAGGTTTAGAAACGCAAAAGTGGCAAAATATTTATTTTAACAGTGTTATCGTGTTTCAAATTTATTCAAATTTCATACACAACAAAAACAATATTAAGTTGAATTATTGTAAAAGTTTTCATAATTCATCGCAAAAAATGACTTAGATAGAAATAAAAACAATAGCGTCATTCAAATAAAAATGTTAAACAGGGGAAATCTTTGCGTTTCTAAACCGGTTAAGTGTATAGCTTTAACTGCAGTTAGAACCAGCGTGTTTATATTACCTGGTGTTAGATGAAATTCTTGTGAGTAGGCCCGATACTGTGTGCCAGATGCCACTTCACAGCGAAATGCACTTATTGTAGTGTCAATAGTTGTCATGGTAAAACGTAACTTAGAAGTCCGCATGTATTCACATGAAGAAGATGAAGGAAAGCCGTCATCTATTGAGTCACCAGCTTGGGAAGGATAAAATCTCTGAATATGAAAAACACGTTTATACTTAACAGACCTAGCCGTGCATATACTATGTATGCCTATAAGATCATCATTGAGATGTTTATAGAATTTGCTTATTGTAAGTAAAGAATTCTATGTTGTTTTAGTCTCCCACTAAATTTCTAAGAAGTACAAAGCTTTGCTTTGTTACCCTTCAATGGGATTTCCACCTTTTGATAATATTATTAAGAATGGAATTTCTGTTAACGAAATTTATATTTCTATAAGAACTGTAAATGATATTCTTTATCAATATAACTTAAATGAATTAGATAAATTATACAAAATATAACACCTGGGGTTATTTTTATTGAATTTATACAGTTGTAAGCACTAATTTACATTTTGACTTTGAAAAATCTATTCAGTGTGACTTTCATCTTGTAATTTAATTTTAATTTAATTTTACTTATTCTATTGTATGTATCAAGGTGTTAAGTTTGCGGACATGGTTTTGATTTACGTATCTTAATTTTCTTCAAGTTTGTGTACAAAGCAAAGTTCATGCCCCTGAGGCCTCGAATGTAGAATAATTACGTGTTTTATTTTGATTTTTGACGAAGCTATTCATAGACTCGCGTCCATGGATCAAATTTATTTTGCATTCCAAATACCCGACGCCTCCTGGCGTCGAATAACTGTAATGGCCGCACAGATAACAAAGAGTACAATTTGCTCTAGCACCGGTACCATGGTTCAGACATTCAAACCGCGGTTTTCAGTCGGTGTAAAATATCTGTTGAAATTGGTGAAAAACAATGCAGCATTATAGATTTTATGTGTGATTTTATTGCTAAAATGAACCCCTATTTGACAAGTTTTATAATCTTGAAGGTACACTACCTCTTACTAGACTTTCCTGTGATGTTTTGGGATTAAATTAGTAAACTTGTAGGCAGCTGGGGCAGGAACGTTAAAGCAGAATTATTCTTTGATTACGGGTGAAACAATTTCTACGGCTTTAAACGTTCAACATACAGACTATAAGTTGGTGTGAGCAGTTAGGCAAGAAATATAAGTAGACTGGCCTGTTAAAAAAGTGGCTGCTTTTTACTGACGTCATTATATTATATATGAAATGCTTCATAATGTATCACCAATTTCAACAGATATTGTTGTTATTAGCAGCCACTTTCTCTAACAGGCTAAATTACTGTCATCCCTAATTTCATCAGTTTCTTCACAACAACAATGCTTGAACTTCAGACTAGATCAAGTGACTTAATCCCCATTTAAAGTAGAACATAGAATTATGCATATTTTTTCAAGTAAAAATCCAGCTGAAATAGGTGTGTGTAAGAAGGGTAGAGGAAATAATAACTGTTAACCCAATACTCCAAACTCTTCCTGCTACCAGTACGAAATAATAACTTTCCAAATATCACTTTTCCTATTTTGACTGGGAGAGTTAATTTGAAAAAGCAACAACTGCATGCAGGAACTGCTGATATCTCTACCAACAACAAAAACAACACAAGGGAGATCACTGCGAAAAAAGGAACTATTATTTTATTAGTCCATTTTTTTATTTCTAAAGCACTAACTTCAAATACTAATGCGGCATTAATTATTAGTTTAACACATTCAAATGCACAGCAACCTAAAATTGCTTTTATAAAACTGTCACCAAAAATACACTATGTGCAGTAAGATGCGCATAATGTCACTTTAACACTGGTCCTGATACTAATGTAAGGTGTATGTATGTATACTAATATACCTTATGCCAACAATTGCAGATTTATAGCATGACTTATAACTAATCACTACTTAGTTTGATCAAAGTTTAATAAAGCTGCAGATGTTTTGGTAATTGATAATGCCATTTGCAGATTAGTTCAGCCTAATGCCAAGTCTCTTGAGGCTCAACAAAAACAACAAATTATATCAGAGTGGTCGTAGCTCAAACAAGGCAACTAATGTTTGTAGTCTCCACATAAATATGACAGAAAATGCAAATCAAGTTTGGTACACTGCATCACGGGTTCGATTCCTCTTTCTAAACCTTCTGAGACTAAAACAACTTATTACAGGACCAGAAATAGCCATCTGTGCATATCTTTTTATTCTTCTTTTCTAATTTTCAATAAGTTGCCGTAAAATTGCCTGACTTTTCTCTGACGTTTTACGTTGACCACTTTCAAACATTACCAAATATTTTCCCTGATCTTGAAGAAAATTCATATTTCCTTGAAATTTCTCTGCTCAGTAAACCCATTAATTTTTTTTTAAAAAAAAACGTACAACTTGCGATTTCCTACTAGTCATATATACTTTTCTATTGTTTTCAGACTATGATTTGCTTATGAAATGTACACAACACAACAAGGAAAACAAAAGAAAACTATCGTAATCCACATGATACACGAGCGTTTCTCAGAGTGACATCTTAACCACTTTGTTGGTACGGAAGTTTAAACTGCGTATGTCTTTTCAAGTCCCTGTAGCAATATTGATGACGCTGGTATACCAAAAGCTATGGATTTTTGTGACTTTTTATAATTAATCAAAGTATTGAAATACTGATGGTATGGAGAGATACAAAGGTAGGATAAGGCGGCATTCTTTAAATAAATAAACGGCGTTGGTCCGAGATACTCTAAAACAATAAGGATATTCCTATCAGCACATGCAGCCAATGATGGATTCTTTTTTCTACATAAAGCCTACAAAAACCGCAATTTTATTGCAGCAGTGTAAGAAATTTACGCTTTCATTCCTAAAAGTAGTTTGTTCTGACGTAACCTTCTTAAGAATATGCATGCACATTAAGCAAGAAATAATTTGCAACCCCGAACTTGTTCTGCCTGACCTGTAACTTGGAGCAATTTTGTCAATTCAACCGTACTTCTGTAACTTAAACAGGCAGACAGTTTATTCTTGCATACCAGATCGGGATATCTGCAGTTTTTACCAGTGTTGGAAAATCTCCTCTTAGACCCTCTGGTATAAGATTACTCAATAGCGTCAGAACGAACTACTTTATGAATGAATGTGTGAATTAATACATTTCAACAAGAAAATAGCGTAGAGCCTCGTGACTGCCAAAAACAGTTACCATCGAGTCATATATTTCCATGTGAACGTGCAACCAATGAAAGATTCTTATAAACATTCACCAAAGCGTGACCACATAGCTGGACAAATCGGTAGTCTATTTTTAGATTGGCACTTACATTATTTATACAGGTCCTAATTATAAGATGCGAGTAGTGATATGTATTTATTTGTAAAATTATTTTATAAAGACTGAATAAAGAAATATTTTGCCATTTGGCGCATCACATTTACATATGTTATGAGGGAAAACAGGGAATACGACCAACAAACACATCCACCATCATGTGTGATTTGGAATTCTAGAAGAATGCATAGAAGAATACTTTGAACATATCATATTCGCTATCCAAATCTGCATTGAAATACCGTTTTTATCGGCTCTTTCAAATATCAAGTAAGGTTCATTTATAAGTACTCTAAATATGACTTAGTTTTAGAGTAAACTCTTCATTTGTGCCTGTATATCTTCATAAGACGAGATAGCTTCAAAAGAACATTTTGAATAATCACCCGAGGAGAAAACCTCCGATCAAAATAATTTATTTCATTCACCGTGCCATCATTCGTAACATTCTATTTGTGCAAAAAGTAGGTCAAACCCTACGCCGGAAACAGTCGAGGAAAGGCATGACAAAAAGTACAATCTTTCAAAATGTTTATCGTCTCTCTGGAGCTTTTCTGGTGATAATAGTTTAAGGTGATAACTTTAAATATGTAACTACACCCTTTTGAAACAAAGAACTTTGATCATGTTGCCAACGTTGGATGTGATTTAACCGAAATGATAGACTATCAAGTTTGACGACAATTTAGGAAAATTGAAACTGGAATTAATCATGGATGACTTGCCAACATTTTATTCATATTAGTTATGTATTCTTTACTAAAGAAAAACTAAAACTTACAACGGATGCTTACCTGGAAGAACATATTCGGAAGAGTTTTTCTATGCCATTCAATAACTGTCGTCTGCGAATCCCCGACATAGCCGGTACATGAGAACTCCACTTGTTCCCCTGGATCAACTATAGTTAGATTCTGTATTGGTATCAAATTGAAATCATTGGCCATTGCTGCGCTGATTTGTAGATCCCGAGGTAAAACTAGACAATTGAAACAATTTTTTCTTGAGATTAATAAAGTAAAATAGAGCGAGTCTACATGAAAAAATGATTATGACCTATGGTGCTATTTAAAACGGCATACATTTTACGAAAGAAAGAAACATTGTTATTATCAAGCCAAGATATGGCAATCGTGCATTTTCAATCTTTATTCATATTTTATGAATGCATTTAAAGTGATTTTAGAGCTCAAAGTGACCGTCAAAATTTTGAGAAAGCAATTTTATCAAATGTTTTATTTTTCTTTTAACAGGAATATTATCAAAATAAAATAACAAATGATATGAATATAAATGAGAGTTTTATTCCTATTTTGAATACAAAACAGTATGTACTTCTAAAGTATGAGATTATTTGGCCAATCCTAGTAAGAAATAAAATAAATAATCCCCCAAATGTGTAAGGTATATTTTAATTTCTATCTGTCAGGAAAAAAGATCTCAGTATAACTTATTCTTGAATGTTTTCATTTGCTTGTGTTTAAGCATCTTTCTTGACCAAGTCTTGGACATTATTCTAATATGTGTTTAATTAAATGAAATTTAGTAACTATGTCTATATATTATAGCTAGGAGAGTCAAGTTCAACATGTGAGAACATAGACCGTACCATTGACGTTCAGTGTCGTGCTTGTACTGGCGTCCGCTGAGTCTGAATTTTGTGGTTTGTAATCTACATGACATTGATAAGTTGCTTCATCTTGGCAACTCATTCTAGAAGCTAGAAACGTTACTTTTAAAACGCTTGAGTATATATTGCCTCCGGTAATACTTCCCTCTACAGTCGGGTTCTTTGACACAATGTCGCTTGGGGCACCGGTGCTTAACATCGCAACTTTATTAATTATAATCTCAGCAAACGAAACAGAATTCCGTTTTATGTACATGGCGTAAATGGTATCAATAGGAAGTCCGTCCGGACTACATTCCATGACAACTTCTTCCGGTGTTGTTGTTGGGGCAGATGGCATACCACCCACTGATACTGTGCTCGGCTGGATTGTCAACCTCTGTGCTGAAACTAACAAAAAGGCTGTGCCTGTTTACAACTCATAAATATTTCAACTAAAGCCAATACTGTAGAGTGACAAAAATAAGAGATTACCGATACCGTACTGAAGTTTATGTGTGCACTTAAATTAACATTGGTCTGGCGGTACCAACATATATATGAATTATTTACGTACTAAAATTATTAATCCATTAAAGAAAGACTGAAAACGCAAAAGTAAGTAAAACGCTTGTATTTTATTGTCCTTTCTCATTCGGTATTATCCAATTAAAAGGTACAACGTAAATTTCTCAATTTAAAAAATGTTATACATTCCACTTGTCATTTTATTAGCGGTTAAAAAGTTCCCGACTCTCGGTCAAAAGCGAGCTTAATATGGCTGCGCCGAAAAACATTCTTAACTTACCGTTTATAGTTGTTCTGCTTATACGTAGTGCAGTACATGTATTTATTTTTCAATGATAAAAGCAGAATATAAGAAAGCCTCTCTGACAACGCTTGTTCGTGAAGAAGCGACAAAATATGAAAGTAAGCTATACATCAACATTGATTAGACTAAAGAGAACACAGTTCCATCATTATTTTATCTGTCAAATTATTGTTCTATACAGTATATCAGTTTTTAAATGTGACTTAAATGTTGAAAAGCGGGAATAAAATGGCAGCAGTTGATGCGTTTCGCCATAAAAATAACTTGCTATCTTATTTGAAGAGAGTGTAATTTATTTATGGCGATATAACAATAAATCTCGCTTTTGCAAGACACTTGAGAGTTTTAACGGTTAAATAGTGGATTTTCATATTGCCCCATTAGGCATGTCGTTGTTTCCTAGTTTCCTTACTTTTCACTAGCTTAAACATAGTTTTGTCAAATAATTTATCCCCCCGCCGAAGGCGAAGGGGATATTAGAAATGGTCTTCGTCCGTCCGTCCGTCCGTGCGTCCGTCCCAATTTTGTCCGGAGCATAACTCCAAAAGTACTTGAGCGATTTTCTTCAAACTTCATACACTGACAGAGCACATTGGGAGGAAGTGCAGTGTGTAAGAACAATAACTCTACCTTGCCTACTTTTAGAGTTATTCCCCTTTATCAGATTTACTTTAAAAGTTTTGTCCAGAGCATAACTCCAAAAGTACTTGAGGGATTTACTTCAAACTTAATACACTGACATAGCACATTGGTAGGAAGTGCAGTGTGCAAGAACAATAACTCTACCTTGCCTACTTTTAGAGTTATTCCCCTTATCAGATTTACTTGTCCGAAGCATAACTCCAAAAGTACTTGAGGGATTTTCTTCAAACTTAATACACTGACATAGCACATTAGTAGGAAGTGCAGTGTGCAAGAACAATAACTCTACCTTGCCTACTTTTAGAGTTATTCCCTTTATCAGATTTACTTTAAAAGTTTTGTCCAGAGCATAACTCCAAAAGTACTTGAGGGATTTACTTCAAACTTAATACACTGACATAGCACATTGGTAGGAAGTGCAGTGTGCAAGAACAATAACTCTACCTTGCCTACTTGTAGTCAAATAGAAAAATATCATACCTATACTGATAATGAACATTAATATAATTTTGCAAACCTTCTCTTCATTGCCTTATTCTTTTTCCACTTACTTGAAAACTGTACTCAGCATGACCATAACTATACGGCTTTTTAAGGATTTCCTCTCACCAAGTAAAATGTACGAAAGTACAACCTTCAGGTAACTTCTTCCCGGCGGGGGGATTAACCATGTGTAACATGGCTCTTGTTAATAAATGGCTTGAATCACAAGTGCTTGCTACTTATAAGATGGCCCTCCCCAATACAATACAATACAATACAATACAATACAATACAATACAATACAATACAATACAATACAATACAATACAATACAATACAATTACAAAAGTATATTATGGCTACAGATCAATTACATAATTATTCTCACCAACCAACAATTTTAGTTACAAAAGAAGCAGTTATAATAAATTACTAGAAGCAATTTGCCACATGACTATTTATTCTCTGACTACATGAACTATTTATTTTATAGTAATATATCCTTAATAATAAGATAGCTATTTTCTCAAAACTTTGTTCTGTAACTGATAGCTCTTTTTCAGTTTTTCTAAAGAGATGTATTTCTTTGTAAAAGAAATAGCAGTAAACTAACACAGGTAGCTCTAAAATAAAGATATTCTTCTTGGAAAAAGCGGTCTCTTTCTCTCTCCCCTTCCCCTTTATGAAAACTGCTAGCACTATTCGTTATTGAGCTATCTATTCCAAACGAGCTTATAAAGATAGCTCTTAAAACTGTACTGCTATCTCTTTAATATATAGAGCTAACTATTGACATTTAAAGATATCTCTTTGTCTTAAATTGACTATTTTTATAACTTACAGAGATATCACTATAAAATAAATTACTGTAGTCACTTCATAAATAATGAAACGGCTCGCAATAGTTCCCTCTTCCGACCTGTGAAATGGACAGAGGAAAGTTAGATACGACAATGACAAAACGTGAAAACCCTTTGTGATGACATGTATAGTAAGATTAGGATATTCAATACTTACATCGTATGTTTGCATTGTATTAACGTACATGTATTGCCATACCATTGGGTCGTTATATTTTTAAGAGGAAGTGCTATTATAATCACCCTCGTTCGTCATTCGTCGATTGTCGTCAACACTTTAATTAAAATAAAATCTCCTCCAAAACCACTGGGCCAAGTTCTATAGCATGTGTTCCAAGCAGAATTCATGGCAACAACAACAAAACAGATATTTGGTATGTAGCAATCTGTAGCGTGATAAAACCCAAGATCTTAGATATTTTGTAGTCAGCATTGTCTGGTGATCAAAACTGACCCCGCCCGGGGTCACTTTCTTAACATTGAGTTATATAGGGAAATCTTTAAAAATCTTACGTAATAATGTCTAGTGGTTCTCTACCAAGCTTGTTCAAATCATGCCCCATGCATGTGTCAGTAGTGTCACTGGATTGACATATAGTTATATAGGGAAATCTTTAAAAATCCTCATGTCTGTAGCTATGAGGCCGTTAGATTAGATATTTAGTAATTAGCATTGTTAAGTGGTCGTCTCTCAAGTTAATTCAAATCATGTCGCTGGGGCACAGATTGACCCCGCCCCGTAGGGGTCACTTGTTTTATATAAAATATATGGAAATCTTTAAAAATAGTCTTGTCTTAAACCGCAAATCCCAGAGCTTAGAAATTTGATGTAAAGATCTCTACCAAGTTTGTTCAAATTATGCCCATTTGGTATAAATTGGCCCCCGCACTAGGGGTTACCTCGTTATATGGTATATATATTGTGACAAATTATCACTGTTAATATTATTTCAGTTACATCATTAATATTTCCATTTAATATAAGCAGAAAGTGTCTCTGTTACCATCTTTACTATGTGTAATTTTCTTCTATCAGGGTAATGTCGTAATTTATGTTGATAGAACTTGTGGCCTAACCCTTTTTACCATTATGCTATGAACAGGAACCGTCTATAACGTTATAGAGTATTCCTGGCTATGGAATCTGGTATATTGCACTATAATTGATATAAAAATGCTCAAGGAAATAACATATGTTTAAACTAAACATAATTATATGTTCATATTAGAAACTTGAAACATTTTCTTGTCAAACACCGCATGGCCCATATCTTAAATATCGTACCCTTCGTGTAAGATACTTGTTTTTCTATACGTACTTGATCCGTGCATGGTGCTTTTATAAAATAAAATACAGATAATTATGTAGCAATGTTAGGTTTATGTAGACAAAACAGTACAGAAATTGTTAAATTGCTAATGCTTACATCCGATTTTGACAAATTAATTAGTTCTTGATTCTATAACGGTTCAGTTGATTTAGTAATTGTCACAGTCTCTGAGCGTCTGGTAATCAATTACAAAGATTGTTTTCCTGTGGCAGACCCCATTGACGACACGACCTTAACATTGGTTTTACGGAAGCAAAGAGATATCTTGTCTGTTCCAGGTATGATGGTCGGGTAACCGTCCGTCGTCAACATAGCTTTAATGCTACTACAAACCTAAACCGCGTAGCAGGGAAGTAATTTCACGACACTACGTCTTGCAAAAGGTGGATTTCTCTTTCGGACTAAAGTCAAGCAATGCTCCGGTTCCCTGACGAGGCTGTCAAACTCACAATGAAGATGCTGCCTTAACTGCTTCGGAACTGGTACAATGCGCTAAATGTTAGATTACGTTTCTGTTAACACCCCAGACTACAAGAAGTAAAACAAATATATAAGAAGGATATGATATAATAATGAAATAAATATACATGTTCATTTTGTACACGAATAATAAATGTCTGACTTACCAGTATGAGATTGCTGCAGAAAAATGATCATCCAAACAATGGTGCAAAAACATTTAATGCTTAACATGGTCATAATGTATCCAGTCAGACTAACTATGCGCGAATTACTGGTGAAGTCACACTCTTTGTGTTAAAGAAAAAGATAACTAAAGTTTGGTTTCAAAATCACACCATGACGAAGGACTAAAATAAAAAGATTATCTAAACTCCGTGATTTTTATGAAGCTAAATTTATCTTTTCCGTGCTTCAAGACACTGTATGACTCAAAAAGCAAATGCCGTCATATTTTATGTGTGTCATGTCTTATGCCAACATTCATTGAACGGGATAGGAACTCACATGACTGATAAATCATCATAGAGTATGTTGTAAAATGCGGTTTCAAGTTGTTTATGAATTTATTACTCTTGTTGGCTGAAATACCAAACATTTAGGCGTACGATCGATACAGACATCGCCCTATACAGTGAAAACATGAACAACAGTAGAATATTTCTATGAATATGATTTCGATTGTAACGTTCTGTCCTTATGTAAAACATTATAATATTATGACGTCAGAAATGTTCGTTACGAGCTTATTGTGGCCATAAAAGTTCAAAATGTTTGTTTCAATTAAAGCTGTTTGCTTCATGGTGTTAAAGTTCAACTTTCATTATCTTCATCGGTCACATTTTGTGTCAGTACGTTTTTCAAAAGACAGTTGTTGTTTATTTATCTACCCCCAACATGACTAACAATCTACCATCTTTTTCGGCACAGCCGTTATTAAGCTCGCTTTTGACCGCCAATGAAATGACAAGCAAAAGTATAACATTGTTTGAATTGAGAAATTTACTCTGTAAGGCACCTTTTAATCGGATAATACCGAATGAAAACGATCAATAACGTACTCTTGCGATTTCAGTCTTTCGTCCTTTCCTTCGTCTGTCTGCATGTTTGTCCGTCGCAATAAATCGTGCGTCACCCATAACTTCGTTCTTGTTAACGGGATTTCAAGAAAAGTTCGCAGAATTGTAAGTCATTATGAGAAGTTATCACAGGCTTAAACTGCACACGGGTCAAAATTCAATATATTAGCAAATTCAGAAGTATCAACTTGAAGCATCTCGTTCGACAAAAAATCAAGAAATCATATGAGGCATAATAAAAACATACTAGACATCCAACATTCAGAAAACACTAACACTACTAAATCAACACTGAACGCCTCTACTCACTTATAAGATGACCAAGGTATAGCTCCCTTTAAAGATCAGACAAGTGGTAAAATCGTAGTCAAGCAAATACTCGGAGTAAACAATTCCAGTCTGTTTTTCAAGTGTTAAAAATTCCCTAGGAAAAAGGAAATACCCTGCAATGACCGACATTGCAATTGGCACAGTAAGCGCAATGAAACTACTCCACATTTTAACATTTCCATAAAGTATGTCCCTTTTTCTAATCAATCTTTTTAAGTATTGTATAACCAATGAAAGATGATTATTATTGCCTAGCTTTTTAATTGGAACTCACTTTGAAATGATCTCTTGAATTGGGAGTTGAAATCTGATCCAGAGGTCTTCAGCTGATAACCTCTGCATCTTTTTTAGATGTTGACATTGGAGCTATTGATAAAATGCCTGAAGTCGTCCTATTTAGCTTTACTGAATAATGGAATGTCTCTGGGATTTTGTTTATCTATCAAGGGTTTGAGTCGTGCTTAAGAGATGACTAGAGTGAACGTCTACGGTCTAAAATACCAGCTTGGACAGATACTGACTATTGCGGGGTTTGTTGTAAGGAAATAAGTCTAAGACATTTGCATTACGTGTGGGGGAATAACCATTTGTTCGAGATCAAAGTTTTCAAGTATTTCGAGAAACTTTATAGGGCTGGATGTTTGTGCTGTTTAATTTCATTGATGGTATGCGGTCCCAGGTGAGGTTGGGGTGTTAAAGTCACCAACGATCCATTTGGTGCCTTTGAGGGGTCTGGTAAGGTCCAGTGGTCTTTCGAACTCAACAAAGCTCATGATATCATTCTCCTTTGGTAGGTAGTATTTAGCAACATATTATATAGCGGCTTAGAATTGTTCATATTTATTTTGACCTATAATAGCAGTTCACATTGTGATATATTTTGTTTTTGCCCAGAATAAAGACACCACCTCTTTTACCTGAGAGCCTATCGTTGCGAAAAGGGGTGCCGCTGAGATCTAACCTGAAGTCGATGGGAATATTTCACATGTTGGCTGGTCTTCGGTAAGCCAGGACTCAGTTCCTACGACAATATCTCGCTTGTGAATGTCAAGCAGGGCGTAAAATTCATGTTTTTTTATTGACCTTGGACCGATAGTTCACATACATGACCTTGAAATATGTATAGGGAGGATCGAGGAGGCCATGATTACTTTTAGATTTGGGAATTGACCCAGAGAGACCTGACACAAGGCTATCGTTCGGAAGAAATGAATTAAAATGTTGCGATTACTTGTAGGTGAGTTGCATGGACATCTCAAATTAAAAAAAAATATACTGTAATAATTCCAAAACTGTATTTTACACCCGCATCCTTTGTTTGGCTGCGATGTTCTGTATCATATATCAAAACGTGAGGTTTAAAGTAGTAGGCCCCGAGGCTATTTCCCATATTTTCACAAACACTCACACGATTGTGGCATATCTGCATGCATCAGTTCAATCTTGTAGCTACCAAATACAGTCTTGAGTCTTATTGCATGTGGTTGAATCATGGGACTCGGTACGAGATACAATACCGTAGTATCGGCATTTAAACTATATGCATAAATGCATGCACAGTTATCTCCCTTAGATACTTCGCTGCCATTTGTAGCAGATGTTTGTAAGAAAGGTTTGAATCATGTTCTAAGTCAAGTGTTAGACGTCATACTAAAATCTATATCGAGATGCAGTTAAAGGTTAATGTAGAAAGTTTTATGGGATTGCGAATGTCTCGCTATCTGACTATTTGGCTCAATTTTTGTAGTGATGTTAGAATTTGTCCACCACAAGTCCTTAACCAGGCTGATGCAATTGCCCAATCGGGCTTTCGAAAATCAGCTTTTTTAAAAATGATTTTTTTCACTTGGAAAAGGTGTGAACACGTTGTGCATGATAAAAACATCTAAAAAAAAGTTTAAAAGTACAGAATTATTAATGTTTTCCTGCAAAAATTTGTCTCCGAATTGTGAAGAAAAGACATTTTTGGCATTTTCTTTTAAACATTATTGACAGAAAGTTCTAAAACAGCTCAGATTCATAGAAAATACTACACATAGGGATTAAAAAGAGGAATCCAAATTAAGATACACAAAGGTATAGTTTGTTTGGCGGTGTCACTTTTTTTGTTTTCACATATAACCCATTATATATGGAAACTGAAAGTAGAAGGGCCAAAAACCTTGCAGCAAGAAATGGCTGGATGGAATTTGGTGATGTGGAGATTTTTCATACCCTACTAATGCAAAAAACATTCCCTAGCTGTTTCAGAAACATTCATGAAGATTTGCACTGAAAATCTTAAAAAATGTGTTTTTCAGTGATTTCAAACTTATTTTAATTGTGTTAAAAAATCTCAAGATGACTTTTATTCACTTTTAAATTTATTCTCTACATCTGAACTTTGTAATAGAATTTAAATTGTATGAAATTATTCATTTTTAAAAAAGTTAATTTTCGGAAGCCCGATCGGACAATTGCATCAGCCTGTTAACAGCTTAACCTTGGTTATTACTCCTCAGGATACATTTAATTTAACTCTCAGCAATTTATAAAAGTGAAATGTACGAAAGAGTAGGTGCTGTTTTTTTTGAACTATGAAAATTGGTAGACTAGTTATCAGTTTGACACAATGAAATTGAAGATTTTAGAACCGGTTTCCTGCACTCACACTGTGTTTCCAGGTAGCCTAATTAATTTTGCATTCCAGTGTGACCCCTTTCACAGATCTGATATTTTATAACTGTCACACCTTTACGCCTAATTTTAATGTGCTCCATAATAAGTAGAAAATGTAGTTTCAATATATAGGTACAACTGGCGCATAATACACAATTTACACTACAAAAATCATCATTTTTAGGTCTATTACAATGGACAGGTTTATTCCCGTAAAAATGTTGGAAAAGCGGGGCGGAAAATATTTAAGTATAAACCCGGGAAAACAAAAAGCATGCTATAAAAGCTACATTTATTTTCCGACTGAACTAAAACATGATATCATGTGTAAAGGGGACGCTTACGTTTCCAAAAATATATAAAACTTTAACCCAAATTGAGTAGTTATTTCACAAATACCTGGGCAAAATGCGGTGTTTTGTGGCTATTTTTTACGTGCAATTTTTTCAAAAAATTATAAAACCCGAAAATCAAAAAAGATGCTTCCAAAGACAACATTTGATTGATCCGACTGATATAAAGCGTAGTATCATTGTAATTAATACGTTCTAACGTTTTCAAATTTATATGATAGCATTTGAACCTAAAGGGTAAGTAGTTAGTAACACAACTACCTCTGTCAAGTTAAGGAAATGTTGCTTATTGTTTTTGTTTAAATCAACTTTTAAAGGAAAAGAGTATATAATATACGTATGAATTTGCATAAAAACTCATGTTGCAAAGACAAGCATTTTTTTTTACTTCATCCAAAAAATGTACTATAAGAACCGGTCCCTTTACGTGTTAGGATGATGTCTTATTGTTTCCAAATAGTATATGTGAACACTTGAATCCAAAAATCGCAACTTATCTACACAAATACTTCTTCCCAGTTACTGGTATGATTTTGCTTAGTCTTTTGTTGTCAAAAATATTACAGTACTTACAGAGGAGGCGTTCAGTTACAGATGGATAGACTGTGATTTTTAGCTTAATAGAAATACTGTTTGTCAGTCAGTCAGACGGCACCAATTTTAAACACTATTGCTAAAGATATAATTACTTTGTTTCCATAAAGATGATAGAAATTAAATACTATAATAGTAAATGTTTGAGATGTTACAGGGGTTTTCCATTAAGGTTTTAATGCTGTAAAATTAGTGTTCACGTGTAGCAATCATTCTAATTGAGATATACAAGTTTCAGAAAGATAATAAATTTCTTACTCTCAAAATCAATGCAAATTAATAGGTAAAAATAATAAATACATGCAGCCTTATCGAGGACACAAGACAATACTGCAGCGTTTGCATAATCACATCATACCAATCATCTAGTTGTTAGAGTATTGGATATTAATCCTATCAAGTATACAGTTGTCAAAATTGAAGGGAGTATCTTTGGCAGGTGTCATGCGAAGGTTAATACACAAAGTATTATACTTTGATTAAAACTAGATGGGAAAAAAACAACAACAACATATAACAGCTGTACTTCTCTTTATGCATGAGAACTTCTTAGATTGTTGCAAATAAACTATAATAATTTCTTCTTTGGCACTAACAAGCAACATCTTATTTAGTCGATTAAAATAAATGAGTTACACTGCACATATGGGACAATTGTACAAATAAGATCTTATGTCAATCATAGTGAATATATTTTACTACTAAACTTAATTTATGTTATAACTTTTCAATATAAATATTAAGACCTGCATCATACTATGATTTCATTATTTGAATATGATATATAGATTACCAGAATATATATAGATAATATAAGCTCTTTTAGACATAAATTAAATAAACAAACCGAGCAACATTAAAAATCACTTGTTCGGACAACAACTGAGTAGTTCTATAGGTCCAGGATATGAAAACCTGGAATTCACAAGATCCCTTACACAGATATTCCGGACAAGTACTTTGTCTGACTATGTCCTATTAGAAATGCCAATACTTTAATAATCAATAACACACGAAACACAAAATGCACAGAAGGGTCACCTCAAGCAAAAGGAAATCACAAGTTTTCACATCCCTTTTTATTTATTAAAAATTCCTATTTCAACACAATGATTTTCAAACAGAGCGTTATAGTCTTCTAAAATAGCAATTAAGAAAATCCACAACATTAATATCGTGTCATTAAAACCAGCATATTTTATCATACCTAACACGCATTAAAATGATTTTGGACACCTGAAAATTTTGCTTTTAATCAGAGAACGATCATATTTGTTTGATCTTTACATAAAAATATTCTACGACTATATTGTTATTATTTACAATAACAGATTATAATGTCAATTTTGTTAATTATAGAAAAAATGTTTTATTTCATGAAAGAATATTCCTTGAAATAATTAGTCAAACAACTACTTATTTGGACTTAAAGTTTTAAAAATGAAATCTACATTCAATGTTGCCTTCATAAAAAATGATTTTATTAAATTTCTTATATTGTAAATCATTGACAACTTGAAGTTCAAAACTAGCTAATATTAGCTACATTTGCAGAAGCATTTGTGTGATAAATACGTACTTTTGGATTCAAGTTTCATATATATTACATGGAAACGATGTGTTGGAAAACGTATTTTTCACAAAAAGATGCCGGTTTTATAGTTAAAAGTATTAAAGGTAAGGACAATTATTATGTTTTAAACACTTTGCAACATGTTTCTTAAATTCCAGAAAAGTATTTTCCTTTGGTACATCCTTGTTGGAAAAGTGGTGAAGCAAGAAATTGCTTCATTAGCTAAATTTGTAGAGAGGCGTTTTTATAATAACTACTTACTTGGATTTAAGTTTTCATATAAATATGGAAACCATAAAATGTATACTTTGCAAAGATAGCGTTTTTATGTTGGATTTCGGTTAGACAAAAAATTGTCTTTGCAACATGTTTTTTTAATTTCCGTTAATTATATTCCTTGAAAATTTTAAACAAACAAATAAGCAAAATTGCCCTAACTTGTAGAGGTATTTTTATTATAACTACTTTCACAGATTTGGGTTTATAAGTATCATATATATTTGGCAAGTTAGAATGTCTTCTTTAAAATGATAGCGTAGTTTTATATCAGGTACGGATGAAAAATGTTGTCTTTGGAAACATGTTTTTGATTTGCTGGTTTATATTATTTAAAAATTGCGAAACTTAAAAATTAGCAAAAAACCACCATTTTCCAAAGGTATTAATGTTAAACTTAACTACTCAATTTGGGTTAAAGTTTTATATATATTTGGAAACCGATCAGGCGTGACCTTGGTACAATGATATCTGTTTTAGTTGGCAGTCAGTTTAAAAAACCTATCTTTAATATGCATGCTTTAAATTTGATTTTCCTGGGTTTTACGTGCCCAAATATTTTCCAGTTGGAGTTTTCCCATTTGCACTTCCAGGGAATAAAGCTGTCCGTCTGAAAATGATGAATTCAATATCACTTTAAATGAAAACTTAAAAAATGTAAACAATGTGTTAGCATCATTTTAAAGCAATTAATCCTATCATAATTAGGAGGTATTAAATCATATTAATGCATTTATGAAATATTGGATTTTATTTGGATTAAAAATGCTACTGCATACCAGTAAATTTGTTGGGGATGTGTTTTCAGCTATTGGCACTTCAAAGTGAGATGTAGAAGGCGGACAACTGTAAAATGTCAGCCTGTAAAATTGGTCTGCGTTCGAAGTGGAAATAGTGAGACTGTTTTCAGGGTGCATAGAATGACCCAAAATGAACCAAAAAACAGTTTTTGCTTTCCGAAAGCAACTTTTTTTTCAAAAGATAATGTACAAAATGAAGAATTTTGTATGTGGTGAACAATTTTTTGTCTGTTTTGATAAGTTTCCGTGCTGCATCCATTACAAAATCTGGAGTGCTAATTCAGAAAGTTCTCGGTCTGCAATATTTGTTTTTCAATCCTTTTACTTGATTTGTAATATGATATTTCCAAATTTCTTCATGTAAGTTATGTATACTCTTTTAAGAAAAGAGTTGTTTTTGGTCTGAAGTTTGGATAAAAAACAGGTGTTTTTGACTGCGAATGTCTGACATTTGACCATTGTTTACCATCAGTCATCCGAATAAAAAAAGTTCTCAACTTTTATTAGAAAAAGCTCAACAAATAAGTAGAGTTTTAAACATAAAATAAACAGAAAAGTTGTTGATATCTATGTTTACCAGATATCAGGTTACTGTCACTCATGAAAACGCAAAGTAGTCATTTGCACTTGTGGCTGCACCCAGGTTTTTGTGTCGCCCTTTTGGGATAAAAGGCGATACATAGGGATCACTTTGCCCGTCAGCCTGTTGGTCCATCCATCACATAAACTTAACTTTGCCATTTCTTAAGTTTTCTCCATCAAACTTTACAATTATACTGATTATGACAAAAGGGTTGTGATGGCGCCAAATTTTGTATGTCAAGGTCATATTTGACAGAGTTATGCCCCTTTTTGTACTTAGAATTTGGCTATAAGTTTGCCATTTCTTAAGATTTCTTCATCAAACTTTCAAATTGTATTGCTTTTGACTAAAGGGTCGTGATGCAGCCAAATTTTATAGGTCAAGGTCATATTTGACAGAGTTATGCCCCTTTTTGTACTTGGATTTTGTCATGGAAACTTAATGTTTCTTTAGATCTCTTCATCAAACTTTTAAATTACATTGCTTCTAACAAAAGGGTTGTGATGCCAAATGTTGTAGGTCAAGGTCATATTTGACAGAGTTATGCCCCATTTAGTACTTAGATTTTGTCACCAAATTATTTGGTTATTCTAATAAAGTGTAAGAGGGCGACACAAGTGCTCTACTGAACACCCATCTAGTTCATTTTTTACTTCATAGCCGAAATTAGGCTAGAGTGGGTTCGGGTATTTCTAAACACTTGTAAAGCGACAATCTTTCATCAAAACATCAATTTTCATCTTATAGTTAATTATTTTACATTTTTGAGACTGTAAGCAAGTTTGCTGTGGGATAAACTGAACAGTTTCTTCATAATTCTACACGTTAAAGTAATATATCTTAAAAAGTGTATATAGTCTGTGGAGGCAGTTTGTGAGTATGTCCAGTGATTCTGAACTGCTGGAGTCCATACTTTAGTATAATACATCAATAAATATCATGTTAGGAAGATGATTTATGTTGGGTGTTTCTGAACACTTTATAAATGGGCATTAAACACACTAAGGAACTTAATCATGTAGTAATGTTGAAGAATAAGATACAGAGATTGTATTTTATCCATGTAGCTGACCAATTTATAGAAAGTACATGATGCAGAATCTTAGCTGGTAATATGCTGAATATTCAAAATGTGTTTAATTCCAGTAAAAAGTTTGGTCAATTTTTTATTTTCACAAAAAATCTGACTCACTTTGAAGAGCATGTGCCCTCCTGTACAACGGAGGTACAAAAGAGCATGATCGATAATACTAAATGTTTTCCTTACAGACAATAATGTAATATATTGTTGAAAAATCGGAAGTGTTCAAAAACTGCCTCATGTTCACATACAGCCGAACCCGCTCTACATCCAAATAGCCATGTTTTTAGCTCGCCTGGCTTTGCCAGGGTTAGCTTTTCTGACGGATGATTGTCTGTCCGTCAACATTTTCATTCAAATGACATCTCCTCTGAAACCACTAGGCCAATGTTGATGAAACTATGCAGGGATGTTCCTTGCATGAAGCTCTACCAAAATTGTTCAAAGAATTCCATTCCATGCAGAACTCTGGTTGCTATGGCAACAAATAGGAAAAACTTTAAAAATCTTCTTCTCTGTATCCAAAAGGCCTAGAGCTAAAAATCTTCTCTGTAACCACAAGGCCTAGAGCTTAGATATTTGGCATGTAGCATTGTCTAGTGGATCTCTACAAAGATTGTTCAAATTATGACCCCCAGATCAAAATTGACCCCGCACAGGGGTCACTTAGTTTTACATAGGCTAATATAGGAAAAACTTTGAAAATCTTCTCTGAAACCACAAGGCCTAGAGCTTAGATATTTGTCATGTAGCATTGTTTAGTGGACCTCAACCAAGATTGTTCAAATTATGACCCTTGGGTCAAAATTGACCTTGCCTAGGGGTCACTTGTTTTTACAGAGGCTTACATAGGAAAAATTTAAAAATCATCTTCTCTGAAACCACAAGGCCTAGAGCTTAGAGATTTGGCATGTAGCATTGCCTAGTGGACCTCTACCAAGATTGTTCAAATTATGCCCCTGAGGTCAAAATTGGCCTTTCCCAGAGGGGGGGGTCATTCGTTTTACAAAGTTGTGTATATAGGAAAACCTATTTGGTATATGACATTGTCTAGTGATCTTCCACCAGGCAAGTGGACTTGTACCAAGGTGAGCAATATAGGGCCATCTTGGCCCTCTTGTTTCCCTCTTTGGGCCAGAAAATTTCAACTCCAAATGAAAATTTCTCCTGAAGCTAACATTCACAAAGATTCCGTAAAAAAAGACATGAAATCCCTCGTATTTGCAATAAAGAAATCTATCCTATCACTGTTCAGCAAGTTGTCCTGAAAGTGTTGAACACTAAGGCTAGTTGTATTGAAAATGAAGAACACTTTGGCCAGTTGTCCTAAAAGTAATGAACACCAGTAAAGGTTGAAACTGATTACAGGATAAAATCACTTCCCTTTGTTATGAAATTGCTTGGCTAAGTCCTGTAGATGACCAAAGTATGGATAACTTTTTAGAAATAACGACATCAACTTACAAATCAAAATCTCACTTTCCTCCCAATTTCATTGTTTCCAGTAGATTTCTATTGTAGACTGAATCCTAAAATAAAGTTTGCAAAGGTAAACCTGCGATCAAGAATGATGATTTTGCAATTAGATATAATTGATATATTGCCATATTAAATTGTGATTTAATTGATCACTGTATAGCTTTGCTTCTTAGGTGTAGCGTAAGAGGTTTCTTTCCTGGTGTAAGAGATTCTTCTGTAGAATTTTTAAGTTCAGTGATTAAAGAAATTGGAAAAATTAGTTCCACTTACTAGAAATTTTATTTTCTGATAGAGAAGTGTTAAATATGTGAAGTATTTGAACAAAACTCAAACAAAGAAGTTATCACGGCTGAAAAATAGCTTAATGAAGTGATAGTGTTGAGTAAGAAAATAGATATACATGTAACTTGTAATGGTTATCATCATGGCAATAAATTCATCTAAAAATACTTTAAATCAGTCTCACCCCTGACTAAACACTGAGGCCAAATGTCCTGAAAATGATAAATACTTCTAAAGGCCAATTGTCCTGAAAGTAATGAACACTTACTCCAGATATGACAGCATACGGTTTTAAAAGTGACTTTCTTGTTGACATTAGATGAAAAAACCTTGTTTATGTTTCAGATCTGATAATGGCTACACATCTGTGCAATATACCTAAGGGGCATAACTGGGAACAGATAAAGCGGTATATACTTGGACGTCAAAGGGGAGCAGATAATTACATCTGTGGGGGATGTTCACGAACATTTGAGACTGTCTGCTGTTTACATGTTCATTGTATGAAACACAATGGAGGCGGATCCTATTATTTTGATCATGTGACAAACACTGCATTTCCAAAGTTTGATACAAGATGTAGTGCTTCTCAGTGGGATGCAGAAGACTTAAAGGTCATTCAAGGGCAGGCAATTCTGACTGGTAACGCAGTAACTGTAAGTAGAACTGAAGAGACAGAACTATTGGATCATCTTGAAGAGACAGATCGAGCTGAAACTGACATTACAGTTAGTTCAGATACAGACAGTGTCAAACAAATTGATAATATTTCAGGTCTAGGAACAGACTACAAAGAAATTACTACAGATGCAGGGGTGTTTAATAAAGATGAGGCAGAAGAATCAGAGAAAGCTGAAAGTGGAAGGGAGAAAGGGGTAACTGCAGTAAAAGTTAGAAATATAAAAAGGAAAGAGGATGGTTCCATAACATGTGAAATGAATGAAAATGATGCCCACTTGTTTGAAGTTACTGCCAGTACCATTGTACACCAGCTGAGAGAGATTGGTGAAGCCTTTCTTGAAAACTTTGAAGAACTGGAGGTAATGATTTTGATGGTTAATAGATGAAAGCATGGTAGAACAAAATACATTTACCACTGTATTTTATGTCCACAATCCACATCTTGTTAACCAAAGGCACTAATCCAACTTACCCAGGACCAGTAGCCAAGCCAGTATTGTGGCCATAATGATATTTAAGTTGTACTCTTGGATACATAGTCAGTCAGTAGTCATACAAAAAGTATTTCCTTGAGAGGTTCATGGAGCATTGTGTTAATTAGCAAGTATAAGTAGAGAGTTTATATATAAGCCTAGAGCTTTCGACTCAATCCTTTATGCTGTTGTATATTAGTATGTATTATATGTGATTTTTCAGTAAAATATTGTTTAAACTGACAAGTATATAAAAATAGACAAGCAAATAAAGATGGTCAATATTTTCTCTTAACCAACACCTTTTTAACATGCTCATTTCAGTTGTATTAAATGTTCCTGATTAAGTACAGTAAAACCTGGCTTACAGAAAACCTGTATACAGCAAAGTCTCTCTGTTCTACTGACATTAAATGTATAATGGCTTAACTGGCAGCTGGTTGTATTGGCGTGAATGTTGCCTGATTTCACTCTGTATTATTGGTAATCATATTGGCTGACATTTTATAACAACCTACTTGATCAGGCACATCAGCAGTACACAATGCATTCAGCTGAGGGATGCAGTTATAGCTTTTATTATAAGCATTATTTTGATCTTCAGGTTCTAGTTCCCAAGGGCTCTCCTCCAGATACTAAGATCGCAGCTGGACAGTCTTCTACAAATGATATCATACAGACGACAGGTGAATCAAACAGAGAAGAAGAAAGTCACAGTATTGTAGTTAAAACGCTTACAAGGACAACACAAAATACAGAGTGTGAGGAACACAAATCTAAAATAAGGATTGGCATAGTACCAGAAGCTGGCACAGAATCAACACAACATAAAAGAAGCACAGACTTAAGCAGTCCTTTAGAAGATACTATTATATCATCTCCTGAAAGGAAATATTCCATTCTGCATGATACTGGTGAAGAAATTGAGAAATGTACCGGCAGTGAAAGTGGTGAAGGTGAATATGGGAAAGATGACATAGAAGAAGAATTAGATCAAACAAACACAGTTGTGCAGAATGTTACGTCCAAGAAGCATGAAATAATTGAAAATTTAAACTTGACCCCTACTAATAAAGTGCATGGAAATAGGCCAGGAAAGAGAGATAGGAGAAGTTCTAAAACAGACATGGAAAAGGGAATCAGACAAAATAATAAGCAAAATGAAAATGTTGTACAATTCCCAATTCGAACAAGGCCAGAAAGGAAAAGAAAGTTAACAACAAAAATGAAAGAAAGTGAATTACCAGACACTTTGAAGCTTATAAAAAGAGAACCATGCTTCAAAAATGAAGATGAAAATGACAGCATAAAATATAAAAGAAGTATTAGAAAAGGTAAAAATGATGGAATAAAGCATAGAAGAGGTGATAGACAAATTTCTGACAAGTTGAAATATGATGTAGACACAGGTGGGATAAAGCCAAAAAGGACAAGCAAGAAACCTAATGCCAGTGATTCTATATCTGAATTTGTAAGCTCAAGTATAGAACAAGAAGAAGAAAACATTTCTAAGGAAAAAACGTTGGGTCTAAAGTCAGAGAAATCTGAGTTTGAAGATGATGATGACGCAGAACTATGTAAAGTGAGGAATGACAAAACTGATAAGTCTGCAGTAGGTATGAAAAAGACTGTAGCTCAGCATGACTTTGCTGAACATGCTGAAAGTGGAAAAGAAAAGAATGAAATGAATTTAATGGAAAATGTCATTGTTAAACAAGAAATGAGTGAAGATAACGCAGAGACTGATAGTGTACAAGAAGACAATAAAGATAAAGTGAAAAAAGCATTGAATAATTTCAGAAAGAAACAAAGGAGTAAAAAGCTAGAAGCTGGAAAAATACCTATATACAAACGTAATGACTTCAAATGTCAGGTGTGTGGTAAAGTTGGGTCAATGAACATGATTAAATACCATCAGCAGATGCACTCTAACAAGATGCCATACAAGTGTGAAGAATGTGGGAAATGTTTCAAGACTGCAGGCTGTAAAAGGGTAAGTTGAAAACAGTTTGTACCATTTTGTCACTGCCTTCAGAGCTGAACCAGTAAGTTTGGTTCCTGACTATAATTATTAATAAAATGAAGAAACTATACAGGAGTTTTGGAATGTGTGCAATAGACCCTATAGTGTTTTTATGGCATCCTTATAGGTTTAATTTAAATCCCCCCACCTCGGGGGACATATTCTTCTTGCCCGTCCGTCATTCCGTATATATCTTGAACATTCAGCAGGCATAAAGTCTCCTTTTGACCTACAGCTCTCAAACTTCATAGGATGAATGGTCTTATTGAGCAGATGATCCCTATTGTTTTTGGGGTCAGTAGTTCAAAGGTCAAGGTCACAGTGACCGTTGGTCAATTTCTTTCGGAGATAACTAGAGTTAATTTTGTCCTACAGCCCTCAAACTTCATAGGATGATTGGTCTTATAGGCTGATGATCCCATTTTTTTGGGGTCATAGGTCAAAGGTCAAGGTCACACTACCGTTGGTCAATTTCTGTTTCCGGATGATAACTAGAGTTCCTTTAGACCTACAGACCTCAAACTGTCATAGGATGATTGGTCTTATAGAGCAGATGATCCCTATTGTTTTTGGGGTCAGTAGGTCAAAGGTCAACAGTCACAATGACCGTTGGTCAATTTCTCATTTCCGGATGATAACTAGAGTTCCTTTTGACCTACAACCCTCAAACTGGGGGAGTCCGTAGGCCGCCTCCATTCTACGTTTCAGGCGATAACTAGAGTTCCTTTTGACCTACAGCTCTCAAACTTCATAGGATGAATGGTCTTATTGAGCAGATGATCCCTATTGTTTTTGGGGTCAGTAGTTCAAAGGTCAAGTCACAGTGACTGGTCAATTTCTGTCCGGATGATAACTAGAGTTCCTTTTGACCTACAGCCCTCAAACTTCATAGGATGATTGGTCTTATAGAGCTGATGATCCCTATTGTTTTTGGGGTCAGTAGGTCAAAGGTCAAGGTCATACTGACCGTTTGTCAATTTCGTTTCCGGATGATAACTAGAGTTCCTTTAGACCTACAGACCTCAAACTGTCATAGGATGATTGGCTTATTGAGCAGATGATCCCATTGTTTTTGGGGTCAGTAGTTCAAAGGTCAAGGTCACAGTGACCGTTGGTCAATTTCTCGTTATAATTTGGGGTCACTAACTCAAAGGTCAAGGTCATAAGGGGGGAGACAAGTTTTTTTGTGAAAAACAATCTCTAGTTTAAATCAGTCATTCTTCTTGGTATTTATATATCTTGAACACAGCACGCATAAAGTCTCATTATCCACTTTTTCATTATGAAGCATAGTCGTCACATTCAGTTTAATCATTTCTGTCAGTAAAGGAGTGAAGTCATCTTAAAACTACAGTGAAATGTGTCCTAGGCTGCATTAAAACAACAGTGAAATCTGTCCTAGGCTGCATTAAAACAACAGTGAAATGTGTCCTAGGCTGCATCAAAACTACAGTGAAATGTGTCCTAGGCTGCATTAAAACAACAGTGAAATCTGTCCTAGGCTGCATTAAAACAACAGTGAAATCTGTCCTAGATTGCATTAAAACAACAGTGAAATCTGTCCTAGGCTGCATTAAAACTACAGTGAAATCTGGCCTAGGCTGCATTAAAACAACAGTGAAATGTGTCGTTTAAAACAACAGTGAAATGTGTCCTAGGCTGCATTAAAACAACAGTGAAATGTGTCCTAGGCTGCATTAAAACAACAGTGAATGTGTCCTAGGCTGCATTAAAACTACAGTGAAATGTGTCCTAGGCTGCATTAAAACAACAGTGAAATGTGTCCTAGGCTGCATTAAAATAACAGTGAAATGTGTCCTAGGCTGCATTAAAACAACAGTGAAATCTGTCCTAGGATGCATCAAAACTACAGTGAAATGTGTCGTAGGCTGCATTAAAACTACAGTGAAATGTGTACTAGGCTGCATTAAAACAACAGTGAATGTGTCCTAGGCTGCATCAAAGCTATAGTGAAATATGTCCTAGGCTGCATTAAAATAACAGTGAAATGTGTCCTAGGCTGCATTAAAACTACAGTGAAATGTGTACTAGGCTGCATTAAAACAACAGTGAATGTGTCTTAGGCTGCATCAAAACTATAGTGAAATCTGTCCTAGGCTGCATTTAAATAACAGTGAAATCTGTCCAAGGCTGCATTAAAACAGCAGTGAAATGTGTCCTAGGCTGCATCAAAACTACAGTGAAGTGTGTCCTAGGCTGCATTAAAACAACAGTGAAATCTGTCCTAGGCTGCATTAAAACAACAGTGAAATCTGTCCTAGGCTGCATTAAAACAACAGTGAAATGTGTCCTAGGCTGCATTAAAACAACAGTGAAATGTGTCCTAGACTGCATTAAAACAACAGTGAAATACGTCCTAGGCTGCATTAAAACAACAGTGAAATGTGTTCTAGGCTGCATTAAAACAACAGTGAAATGTGTCCTAGGCTGTATCAAAACAACAGTGAAATGTGTCCTAGGCTGCATCAAGACTAGTCTAATATGTACTAGGCAGCATGAAAACTACAGTCAAATCTGGCAACATGAAAACTGGCCACTTAAATGTGGAGACTGCTTAGTACACATTTAATGTAAAGAAAGCTAATTGGGTTACATAAATGAATATATATTGTCTGCGTAAGGCAGAATGCGGCTAAGTAAAGATGCAAGTATAATGTTCACATTAATGTCAGTGTCTAGAAAACATTAAAGTTATCTTATGATTGTCATTTATTCATTTGGACAGTAACGTGTAAATTGACTACAGTAACATGCAGAATGCATTAAAATCTGTGAGCACGAAAATTTGTGATTTTTAATAAAATGAAATTTCAAACAGCTTTTAAGTTTCAACAAAAATTAGTGTCTTGTGAGTATTAAACAGTTTCACAGTTTGTAATTATCACACGTGACACGAGTATTGGATTGATATGTCTGCCAAGGAAGTTCATTATGATGGCACAAATTTTAAGAGTGTTTGTTCTGAAAACTACATGTATATATGAATATATTTCTAGGGTCATGTTCGTCAGCATGGAGAGAAGAAATGGAAGTGTGACCAATGTCCTGCTGCATTCTTCAGAAAACAGTACCTTGAGATGCACATGACCAAACATACTGGAGAATTACCATTTATGTGTGAACTGTGTGGAATGAAGTTTAGGTAAGCAATATTTTGCTTTGTTAGGTAAAAGCAAGAAAAGTACAAAAGTGAAGACTCCAAGGCTTGAAGAGGTTACTTAGTGGTTAGAAAAATCTCACTTTGTTAAAGTGCAACATTGTGAGAAAAAAATTTGGCCATTCAAATCATGTTTAAAAGCATGTCATTATCTGATGCGGTGCAACAGCACTGAATTTATTACATGTAGCTCCCTCAACACAACCTGATGTGATAACCTGATATCCGTCTATCAACACTTACCTTGTGAACTCCCTTGACACCGCATTTTGTACCCAATCTTGATGAAAATTGGTCAAAATTTTTGTCTTCATGATCTTTAAGTCAGCTTTTGCCTTGATCACATGTTGTCAAAAACTAGGCCACCAGTTCAAATCAAAGGAAAGCCTTTCAGACTCTAGAGACCACATTTTGAAACCAATCATGATGAAAATTTGTCAGAATATTAATTTTGTGTTGATGAGCTTAAGGTAAATCTAGAATTTAATCTAGTCTTAGAAACAATGTCACCAAAGCAAATAAAAAACAATAATCCTGTGAACATAATTATATCAACTTGCTTGACCATTAATTCATTATTATATACAGTCAAACTTGTATTAAGAGACCGCCCAAGGGAAAGGTCAAAACCGGTCGCTTAATGAAATGGTCTCTTAATACAAAGCATCACCTGAGACGGCAACCGTTTTCCATAAAAATCGTTCTTATGTCACATGGTAATTTTCTAAAAATAGCAAAATAGTTCGAACATGAAAGTACCTAAAGTCGATAAATATCACGTGCGGACAATAAGGATGGACGACAAGCCTTTGAGATTTGACACCTTCATGTCTAATTGGGCATTAAATGAAACTTTAAAGCAGTCAGTTTCAATAGAAATAATCTGTTTTCACATAAATGGTCGCCTAATACGAACAAAAGAACGATTATTGGTCGCTAATTACTGGTCGCTGGTTGCGTTAGACAAAAGTCGCTTAATGCAATAGCAAAACAGTGTGAAAACGCTCGGGGGGGGGGATTCAAAAGCGGTCGCTTAAGACAAAGGTCGCTTAATACACGTGGTCGCATGGACAAGTTTGACTGTACACTAATATACTTGGGTGATATCTAAGTGAATAGAAGATACCAATGTTCACCAGGTGTGCATTTCATTTATTTTTGATATTTTACAGAATGGCATATATTGTTCGCCGCCATATCGACAGTGTGCACAAGGACATAAGGAACTATAAGTGTAACATCTGTGAAAAAACTTTTTTCCGGGCTTCAACAAGGAATGAGCATCAAAAGAGACATTTAGAGGCATATCTAGAGTGTTCATACTGCCCAAAGAAGTTCAAAGCTGACTTGGACCTCAGGAAGCACGAACTTACTCATTCAGGAGAAAAACAGTTTTTCTGTCCACTATGCAATCAAGGATTTACTCAAATTTGGCCGTATTACCGACATATGTGGAAAATCCACAATATTCGGAAAGACGAAGCAAAGAATATGAGGATTAAGAATCCAGATATTGTCAACATGCGATATATAAATAAAGGTGTGGTAAAGAAAGAGCCAAGTTACGTCCATGAATTTATCGGAAAACCTGGCTGTACTTTCGATATGAGAAAAAGTTTCAGTCAGAATGTTAAGAAAAATAGTATGAAAGAAAACGGAATTGGGAGTTATGACAGAACTTTTATGTTTACGAAAGGAGCTGGTGTTAGTACTGTTACTAGGCAAGAGTGTGAAACTAATGCTGTTTACACAGAAACCAGTTCGGACATGACTGATGCCATTGTTCTAGATATTGCAGAAGATTTCAACACAAACGAAACAATTGTCATACACACAGAAGATTTACAGAATGCTGATAATCAAGGACCTGGTTTCATCGTAGTCGAGGACAGTAATGGTGCTGAAAATATTCTGATTTATTCGGAATTTCCTCAGAACGATATAGAAGACGTGAGGGAATATACCTCAGTTGATGGTACTGGTTTATAAACCAGATCTATATGCTTCATTGATTGTAGTAACAATTGACAAGTTAGATATTTATGATATGAGTCAGATCAAATTAATTGATGCTGAGCAAATAAAATGGTTCACAAACTTATATACAGATGAAACATAAACAAGATGTAAATATAGTTAAAGTACAGCTCAATAGGGACGTTCATGTAAATTTCCAATTTTAAAAGAAAAAGGAATGTATGTATTTCTTAAAGCACATGAAGAACAATATCTGTCCCAAAAGCATCCTGTGCCCATCATATTGTTCTACTGATGTGTGTGGTATGTGTGACTTCAATCATGCCTGTTTTTGTGTATCTGCATATATAAGTTATTGTAGTATTTAGTTCTGAAGGCATATTAATCTTTAGTACAGTGTATGGACAAACTACATTGTGTCTTCACTGCCCCTAGAATGTTCTGTGCAAATAAGAGTTTTAGTATTTGAAAAGTAACTGTTACTGATATTGTGCATGCATGTTTTTTGTCACTTGTGTAAATGTTCAATGTTATGTTAGGTTTCATTTTAATAATATCCAGTATAATAAACATTGTTCCCAATCTTGTTGGAATTATGCAAGTCTTTGAAGTTCATTCCTTCAGATCTGTTCTCAGTTTATAAACAACTATTAGCAATACTATTGCAACATTAAAATTCACAGTTAAGCCTGCAAAATATTGCAACATTACTAGTAGGTACATGTATATTTTTATTGTATCTACATGTAACTAGTTTAAAATGCTTACCATAGTAACATATTTCAAATTGCAATGTTTTAATCCCATTTTTGATCCTATCTTGAGTAGTTTTAAATCATCACCATAACATAGTCATGTATTTATAGTGTAATATGGCCAAGGTTATCGCTACACACTTTCGACTTGTGGCCCTTGATTAACTGAACTTTAAAGAAATTAGCACTGTCAGCTCCATCTCAGACATCCTTTATATTGGTTTAGTAGATTGGTTTGCCATTTTTAAATACAGAATGCTAAGGCTAAGGTTCCTTAAAATTGGTAGACAGGTTGACCATTATTATGACCAGTAGATTACCCCTATTCTTTTAAGGTCATTTGGTTAAGGTGGCCTACATTCCTTAAACATTTTGAATCAATAATGTTGGTTATTCAACCTTTGCAGAGAGCTTGTTCATAATCCTTACATAACAAATGCTTTCCTGAAACTTGGTATGGAAGTCTGTCAGAAGTATCTGTTTAGCCCATCGGAGTATTCATGCTCATGTTGGTAAGTTATTGCTACCACTTGCTATCCATCTCTCCACCATTTTTCAAATGACCTCCTCTGAAACCACTTGAAACATGTTGAAACTTGGCATTAATGTTCCTCCACCAAATTTGTTCTAAGCTTCAGCTGTCTGTCCACTTTACACTGTCCATATTTCATCTCCAAAACCACTCGATAGGGCACCCTCAGTATGAAGTCTAGTTGGCCTATAGATATAGGGTCAAGGTCACAGGGGCCAAAAATTGAAAGTTGAAAATCTTTTTTGCTCGTAATATCCCAATCCCTAATTTGGATTTTCATCCGTATGATGTACAGTTGATCACTCAAGGATCATACAACTTTGTGAGGTAATTGTTGATAATCCATGAATGACCCCTATTGAGTTTGAGGTCAGTGGATCAATGGTTAAAGCTACTTTTAGGGGAGATACATGTTTTGCATAACAAGGACTGAATCTTGATATTTCATGTTTATCATTGTTATGTTGTCCTCTATGAAATTTGCTCAATTCATGTCCCTGTGGTCAATATTGGCCCTCCCTGGTATAGACTACATAGGTAAATTTAAACATTCTTCCTGTCAAAACAATTGATTTTGAAACTATTCAACACAAAAATTCTTTAGGTGACCCTCAACCAAGACTGAGCAAGCAATGTTGATGTTTAAACAAGAGGGCCAATGCCCTATATCGCTTACCTGGCTACCATTGGCTATAATTCAAGGTCATCAATATAGCAGAAAGGGTAAATTTTGGCCTTGGGGTCATGATGTGACATTCATGGTAGAGGTCCACTAGGCAATGCTACATGCTAAATATCACGGCTCTAGGCCCTGTGGTTCAGAGAAGAAGATATTTAAAGTTTTTCCTAACCCAGGGCTCATAATTTGAACAATTTTGGTAGAGGTCCACTTGACAATGCTATATGCCAGATATCTAAGCTCTAGGCCTTGTGGTTTAAGAGATTTTTTAAGTGTTTCTTACTTTTTGCCATAGCAACCAGAGTTCTGCATTGAATGGAATTCTTTGAACAATTTTGGTAGAGCTTCATTCAAGGAACATCCCTGTTATGTATAGTTTCATCAACATTGGCCCAGTGGTTTCAGAGATGTTGTTTGAATCAAAATGTTGACGGACGAAGGACAATCATCCATCCTAAAAGCTCACCCTGGCAAAGCCAAAGCTAAACAAGAGCAGCGCCTGCGGATGCCAGATGCTCGTCTGATTTCTTCCTAAGTTAATTTATCACCATTTTATAAGTAACAGTGTCCTTGACCTTGGCCCCAGAAAACAGTCCCACAAAAGTTTTTATAATAATAACTAGACACTAAGTTTGGTCACAATAATTCAACTGCAACTAAAGATATTGCTTTTTTTTCCCCATTTTTCTATTTTTAGAAAAAACCCTGGACTTTAACCCATGAGCCCCAAACACAATCCCAATTAATTAACAAGAGGGCCAAGATGGCCCTATATCACTCACCTTGGTACAAGTCCACTTGCCTGGTGGAAGATCACTAGATAATGTTATATACCAAATAAGTTTTCCTATATACGCCTTTGTAAAACATGATCCCCCCCCCCCCGGGCAAGGTCAATTTTGACCCAAGAGGCATAATTTGAACAAACTTTGAAGAGGTCTACTAGGCAATGCTACAACCAAATATCTAAGCTCTAGGCCTTGTGGTTTCAGAGAAAAAGATTTTTAAAGTTTTTCCTACATAAGCCTATGTAAAACTAAGTGACCCCCGGTGCGGGGTCAATTTTGACCCGGGGGTCATAATTTGAACAATCTTGGTAGAGGTCCACTAGCCAATGCTACATGCCAAATATCTAAGCTCTAGGCCTTGTGGTTTCAAAGAAGAAGATTTTTAAAGTTTTTACTATACATGTATAAGCCTATGTAAAACTAAGCGACCCCCCGTGCGGGGTCAATTTTGATCCGGGGCTCATAATTTGAACAATCTTGGTAGAGGTCCACTAGCCAATGCTACATGCCAAATATCTAAGCTCTAGGCCTTGTGGTTTCAGAGAAGATTTTTAAAGTTTTTCCTATATATTCCTATGCAAAACTAAGTGACCACCCCCTTGTGGTTTCAGAGAAGATTTTTAAAGTTTTTCCTATTTGTTGCCATAGCAACCAGAGTTCTGCATGGAATGGAATTCTTTGAACAATTTTGGTAGAGCTTCATGCAAGGAACATTCCTGCATAGTTTTATCAACATTGGCCTAGAGGTTTCAGAGGAGATGTCATTTGAATCAAAATGTTGACGGACGACGGACAATCATCGATCAGAAAAGCTCACCCTGAATAAAGTCTTTATTCATATGTATTACACATTTAATAATTTATAGTTACATTATGTCAATTGTAACTAAAAAAATGGAACATATTACTGTTTTTTTCAATTTTTTGGTAGTGACCTTGACAAGGACCCCAGGAGCCCCAAAACCCAGCCCTATCTTCTTAAATACCTACTACAAACAAAAGTTGGTTACATTATGTCAACTGTAACTAAAGATATTGAATATAATATAGTTTTCCTATTTTTAGTAACAGTGACCTTGATCCCAGGAGCCCTAAAATACAATCCAATTAAAGATAATCAAAAATATTTCTTATACACCGAGTTTGGTTGCATTATGTTGACTGTTACAAATATTGTGTGTGTGAAACTTTCTAAGTTTAGAAGGGGCAATAATCCAGCCAAATACATTACAGGGTTATGTAACTTGTAAAACTGTTCATTTATACTATTGTACATTTGATAGTGAACAGGTATTCCAAAGTTTGAAAGTGATAGCTTTGATAGTTTGTGTGTAAGTGACCCAAGCACAAAACTTAAAAAATCAGACTAGCTAGTTTGATATATTGAAGTGTATTATCCATTTGTCTGTGAAAAAATTTGAAATCAATCTTAACAAAAATTGAAGAAGCTATGTCCAATTCTCAAAATCAACCAAAATCCATCAAAATTAATGTTGTTTGCCAAAAAAAAACAGGTGAGACTCAGCATCTTTTGGGTACAATGTGAAGAAGGGTATTAGATGAACAAGTTCCCCAAGTTTCAAAGTGATAGCTTTGATAGTTTCCATGTAAGTCACCTAAACGCAAAACTTAACCATTGCCTCTGACGACGACAAGTGATGACAATAGCTCATTTTTTTCAAAAATCGGACGAGCTAAAAAGGTCAAGATCAAGCCTGTGCAAGAGATGTTATAAAGTGCATAATTATGCTTTACTTGTTACCCCCTGTCGAGTAGCAGTATGCAGGAATGGTCTCAGTCTGTCCATAACACTTCCTGTCCACTCGATATCCTTAAGGCTTAAACGCATGAAGGATTTAGATGAAACTAAAGTCAGATGTTCACCTCATCAAGACGATGTAGTGGTCACACTGGCTCAAGGTCACAACTTGAGGTCAAACATTTGAGACTTGAAATTTGTGTCCTCTTCATATTTCTTTAACCTCTTGAAAGATTTTGATGAAACTTTGGTCAAATGTTCACCATTTCAAGACAGTGAACACAACCCATGATCTGGTCAAGGTCACTACTTAAGGTCAAAGGTTAAGAGTAAGGAATATTTAACCCATTGAAGAATTTGACGAAACTGTTGTCTAATGTTTAACTCATCAAGTTAAAGTGCAGAACCCATGATCTGGCCATGCTGACTAAAAGGTCTAGGTCACGGCTTATGGTAAATAATTTGATACTGTCCGCTCAGTATCTCCGATACTCTTTGAAGAAACTCCAGTCAAATGATCACCTCAGCGAGACATTTTGTAGAACCCATGATCTGGTCACAATTGCTCAAGGTCAAAAACACAACTTAAGGTCAAAGTTTCGAGCCTTGAATTTGTATATTTATCTCCTAAACCACTTGATCGATTTGAATGGCCAAACGTTCAACTCATCAAGATGATTTTCAGAACCCATGATCTTAGCACTAGAAATCAAGTATAGGCGATGGGTAGAACACTCTTTTCAGCTGCATATGGAAGATTTCATTTACTTTGCCTTTAAGAAATCACTGCACAAAAACTCTAAACCTCCGGGAGAAAACTACAATCGGTTACATTATTTCATACAATGCTCCCATTTGCCTTTCAGACTGCCTTGTTATTCATCATTTTACTACACTTCATTGTGAAACAAATTCTCTCAACTTATCAGTCACTCTCGAGATATAAACTCTGATTGAAATTTGCTTTAAAGATATCAGAGAAAGTCGACTAAAAGTATTACTGGTACAGATTTATTGCTGGGTGAAACTGAGGCATGTGTGACTTTTGGTATCTTACCATAGGAGACACCTCAAGTGACCTGACCAGGGATCAATTTAGATGTTCTTTGGGTTATAAAAATAATGTACCAACCACTACAATACTTATGCTTGTTGACATATGTCCCAGTACTGTCTGCAAAAGCATATGTAATTTAGTTAACATCATGGTCAAGCTGGTGAGTAAAAACATCACCACAAAAGACCTCTCTACAATCAAACAATCAAATCTCCAAAACAAATATTCAGATCTGGACAGTAAAAACCATGTTCAAGGTTGTTTTCAATTTTATTCAATTTACAGCTTTTTACACAAATCTAGCAGTTCTTTTGTTATAAATGTTTCACTGTATTAGATGTATATAAATAACTCGATAAGACTTAAAGAACACAATAGCAATTAACTGAACCAAGATCTAGTTTTTTTCCCCCGCAACCTAAGCAACTCTTTGATATTCATGTACTGGGTAAGTATCATATCTTAATCAGTTCTTTTTCTTAACATTTTTTCTCTTAATTTTTCTTGCTCAAAATCCTAACAAAAATGGGTATCAGATTTTCATTACCTTCACTCTAGCATGTGAAAAGTTTGCAATCAAACAATGTCATTAACAATAGGTACCAACAAGGTTATGAACATGAAGAAAAAAATCGTGCTTTGAAGGTCACAGGATGTGACATTTTTCTCTGAATAATTTCAGCTCCTCTGAAGACAAAATATATATTAATTACTTCCACTTATTTTTCCTTCATTCTTTAACAGTAACTCTAATATTTAATTCATTTCAGATGTTTTTGTTTTTATCACAAGCCTTAATCAACATCCCCTTTTATCTTCTATCAGTTTTCCCCATTTTACGTTTCCCGGAGAACAAATGTTTTGGTTTGGCTGTAAGTACACGTCTGTCTGCTTCACCTTTTCTTGCATCCATGTTCATTGGTTTCTGAGCTTTCCTTGCAATTTTCTTGGCTTTCTTAGCCATCTGAAATAAACAGTAAGCAGACAAAAATGAGAGTGTGATAACTAAAGTATCAGTTTACATCACAAGGTAACGAGCACGTCTATAGTTATGGTCCATTTACCCGATTGAATTCCTGCGGAAAAACTGGAGGCTGTTTCCCCATTATTTTTACTGATTATTTTCCTACAGTTGAAAAAATTTAGCATACCTTGTGACTGCAGAGTTATAAGAAAGCTGGTATGAACAAATTGTGTTTTTTTTTACTTTAAAAACAAGTTCCTCTTCTACTTTAAATGGATTCCATTAAAAAAAAATTAAACTTCACCTTTCCCGACCATGAAATACTAAATCTTACTTCCCACACATTTTCCCTCTCTTAGCAACTTTATACTGTACATATTCCATGTGAATATAAAACAATCTTAAAAACAAACTTACCGTTTCATCGCGCACACCAGATTTATCACGTGGTGTTCTAGAAGAGCTACGTGCACGAGACTGGGATTCTGTAGGTTCTCGTTTCCTTTTCACAGCTGCTTTGCTTGCACTTCTAGATCTCTGTCTGTTGTAGTGTGTCTGAAACAATGGCACACATTTATGCATTTTGATGTAAATTCAAACCTTGGAATTTTCTGTTTTTATGAAAATTTTAATTTGGGATCTGCTAGCAAAATTTTGACTTGCACCGACATCGTAAGCATCTTTTAACAAATTTCATACATCCTAAAACAAGTTCATAAAAGTAACAAGCATGATAAGCCTATCATTATTGCTTACATGTACAAGAAAGCCATACATATTCATGCTACATATACTCGTCTCTATATGAAGCCTCTCTGATCTCACATACATCTACAACACAACTCTTTCATTTAAGGAACATCATCCATGCAATACATCTAACACTTGTAACATATTTCTGCCAATTTACCTTTTATTAGATGAAAGAGGGAGTGTCAGAGTTGTCAGCCTCTAAACCTACAGTCTGTAAGCTCTAAATCTCTGAGGGTTCAACAAATACATCTCCAAGCAGTAATAAGTGTTGTTACTTTTCCAAGGAAGTAGACTGAACAAACCTAACAACTTATTATTCCTCTTTGTATCAAAACTTTAATAATACTTTACCTCTTCTTTGTTATCTATGTCTACACCCACTACTGCCATACTATCTTCCATATCTTTGACAACTATTTTCTTTGCTGTCCTTGGTACTCTAGGTCGCTGTATACGTCTCTTCTCACAGCTCTCAAGGGTGATTATCTGTCTCTTGTTACGGATTCTGTTGTGAGAAATTACATTTTAAATAAACTGGAATTCTCAGCATGAAACTGACTTTTAAAGATGATTGAAATGCTAAATTTACCCAAGGAAGGATCTGACTAAATAAACTTCCAAGACTGTTCTGTACTTTGTGGCGTGTCTACATTATTGCGTATGACTGTGTTGTCCTTTACTTATGCACTTTGCCTTTACATAGTTTATATTCCAGAAGCAGTGTGTACCTTACATGTTGCCTTTTCTCATAATTGGGAGGATTCATTGTTCTGTGTGGAAATAAGTGAGTGTTATGCTTCTTTCTAATAAGTAACTTGGTTAAAAAAAACAAAAGGAAAAAAAAATAGGTAATACAACTTGACAATCTGAAATGCTGGAGTAAGAGCTACCATCTTGTCTGGATGTCTGAACCCCAAAATCTGCAACATCCACATGTAAGACATTTGACCTGGTTCCTCTCATGAAGCAGACTTGTGAGTAACTCTAGCTTTCTTTCTTTACAGTATTACATACACTGGAGTAAACTATAGCTGCTTACTTTGAAGCTGTTTTCCGTAATTCTTGCATTTCTTCATCCTCGTCACTATCATCGTTGTCATAGTAACCAGCTTTACCTCGTAACTCTTCTTCCTTCTCCAGAGCATCCAGTTTCTGTGAGAAAAATGAAATATCAAAATTACATGTTTTATGTTGGCTGTTAACATCTTGTTAGCAAGAGGACCATGATGGCCCTGTATCGCTCACCCAAATATTATTTCACTTTTAAACAAAAACGTAGGTCAAAAGGTCATAATCAAGGTTAGACATACGTATTTTGGAACTTAGTTTGCAAAACTAAACAAACAGTCCAAATTTCAATTCTCTAGCTTGAAAAACATTAAAAAAGACCAAAGGTCAAAGCCAGCCAAAGTGAACGTTTAAATCTGCAAGCAAAACTGTACATATAGTTCAAATTTCACTGCTGTAGCTTCAAAAACCAGTAGGTCAGTAGGTCAAGGTCAGCTGATGAAAAATGAAAAAGTATCATATTTCACCAAAATTAATAGTAATGGCATGAATAAACCTGTTTACCTTCATAATATCTGGATCAATGAAGTCGGCTACATTGTGTCCCTCCCAGATCTCTGGTATTATATCATATTTCTCTTCTGGGTTTGCCAAGTCCCAAGTCTCTGAAAGAAAAATCATAATCATGCTAGAAATATTAATTATGTAAAAAATAGATGTATATAAAATGTGGGCTACTTTTTGGGCTACTATATACAAATATTACTAATATATTTGTTGATTAAAGTAAAATATTTCAGTAAGAATGTAACCTCTATTATGTGCAATCAATTTATAAGCAATTAATTGTTAAGTGTAACTAACTTCTCAGATCCAACAGGTAGTCATCTCCTTCTTCAAGTTCTATATCTCTCTCCTGAAATGTTGAGGGAACATCTCATAAATTCTTCATAACAATAAAAACTCAATCCAGATACATCTTTCACCTCCTATGTAAGTCATGCTTTCTTTTGTTTACATGGTTACATTTAATAATATAGATTAAATGTATACCAAAAAGCAAGGCTAGGAAAAGTACATGGATCGCAATGCTGTATATGTTATGTTTATTCAGAAATACATACTGTTTAAACCAAAATCAAGGCAGAATGGTTTCAAAATAAAAAAAAAGAAGATTTTTTTGTTCCAATAATATTTAACATTTGTCTTTCACTTATTTCCAAGCATCCTTATTTACTTGGAACTTGGTAAATAAGGCTAATACCATATGAGCAATCTTTTCTGAGTTTTCACTGAAAATATTTATTACATACTGGATTCTGAATTTTGCAATGCAATTGTCCAACTTTCTATTAATTTGTCCATTCAATTTCCAAAGAATCGGATCATGTGAGGACACATTTTGAGATTTTTACAAGACTACCATAGGGATACCATAAATAGGTTTAAAATTCTCTAACTTTATTCTTTTTCCATTTTAACACAGAACTACATTAACATAAATTTTCCCTTAACGCAAAAATATGTTACCAGACCTATTCATAATGATAAATGCAACAATATATTAAGACAAAACTAAACAATGAAGCCATGTCATCCCAGTTTTTACTTCTCATGCTGCATATACGATTAAGGCAACCATACTTTAAGAAATGCACCAAATATATGTATTGAAATAGGCCTGAAATCTTACCAGTTTTCGCTTCTGCCGGTCCACTTCCATTGCCTCTCGCTTTTTCTTAATTGCTTCTGGTATAAATGGTGGCCTCTCCTAAAAACAAAATTTTGTAATTTTAATTTCAGTAACAGTGACTAAGGCAGCCAAATCACACGCATTACTGGTCTTTTGTGTTGTCACAGAAAAATGGGACAAAGTGAACAATGTAAAAGAGTCTACGACCATGGAAAACATCCATGAGAGTTTTGATGCAAATCTCCTCAAATTTCATACAGAAATTACTCAGTTGCATGTAAACCTTAACCAAGTTTGACATTAGACATTGACCAGTAACTTTGAAATCTCACCTTACACTAATATTTTACGAAATCAAAGTACAGGCAGAGCCACTACCGGTACAACTGTCCTTGTAGCACACAGACTAGCACCAGGTAAGACTCCTTCAAAATCAGTTACATATCTGTTTCTCAGTGAACAGCAGCAAATACTGATGACAATGTTTTAAAAGGATGCTGAAGCTTCCTGATTCTGAATGGGCAGAAGAACTGTCACCTTATAATAGAGTTGCCTACCTTGTGATCCCTCTTCTGTGGTAATGCTACATGGAGGCGGTTAGCAATGTCATTTACTTTTTTACTTTTTATCTTTGTTTCAACTCTGTGTGCTAGAAGTCTATCACAGGCCTAAAATATACATAAAAGTTTTGTGAATCAATAAAGTATCATAACCAATAACAATACAGTATATCCCAAGTTCTATCATAAGATATATTGAAGCTATTTTCCCTTTTTAGATCTGTCAAGTGTATTTCATAAAATCTGCAAGACCACTTAAGTTTTGTTGCTGTTGTTGGATTTGGTTTCAGTCATTTTTACAGGCAGACAGAGTACCTTACCATCGCTCCTTGGAAGTAATAGGCCGGTAACCTCAGTAAGACTGCCAACATTTTTACGTAAAGAGACACAGTCGGCCCATGACCTTAAATCACTGTGTGGTTACTGTGATTTCAAGTCAGTGTCTCTAAACTACATGACTCCAGAAGTGGACATAATCTTCTTGATTGAGTAGATTATAATGGTTGTTATTACCTCATTTCTCAGCTCTATGACTCCCTCTTCTGTCAATGTGCTCATATGCATCATAGTTACGTCTTCATCCATAAAACTGTTTAGTAGTTCCTGGAACAGATATACACCAAGATTATCTTGACAGACTATTACATATACTAAAAGATGTTTTTGCATCTCTGTGGGAACAAAATTCAGATTTTATCAGTCATAGAAAATAGCAGTGGTCAGGTAGCTCATAGCCAGTAAAAACTGTGTTGGGCCATAATGCTTGCTTATTTTGCCTTTTCATCCAAAGCACTGCTCTATAATTGTTTAAATCAAGTTGCAGATATTGTGACAGATTCAACCTGCAACATTTAAAGTGACATTATGCGCATTTTTTTCAAGTAAAAATCCAGCTGAATATGGTGTGTGTACAAAAAGGTAGAGGAAATAATAGCTTTTAACCCAATACACCAAACTCTTCACGCTACCAGTATGAAATAATAACTTTCCAAATATTGATTTTCTTATTTGACTGGGAGAGTCAATTTAAGAAAAGAACAACTGCATGCAGGAGTTGCTTCCCTTCCACTGCCGAAATCTCTACAAACATCATTTTATGAGTCCGATTTTTTTATATCTAAAGCACCAACTTCAAATACTAATGCGGCATAATCATTAATTTAACACATTTAAATGAACAGCAACCAAAATTGCTTTTATAAAACTGTCACCAAAATACACTATGTGCAGTAAGATGCGCATAATGTCACTTTAAGACAATGGCCGCTTTCACATTCCAACAGAAAAATAATTCACATTTTCACCATAAAAAATATAAATACAAATACGAATACTGTTCTTACCCTTTTATCATCTGAAAGTTCATCTACTTTCAAAATATCAATCTTGTTGATGCCTACAATCAGTGGTTTATTGGCAAATAAAGGTTTGATGTTCTTAAACAATGATACCTGAAAAACAGATTGCTACTTCATAGTTTCCTAATTTGTAAATAAATGTGTTGAACACATGTAACCTGTATCTTGAGTTTACTGGAATGGCTATACATAAAGATGAATTAATCTCTCCGAGAAAGGTTTTCAGCAAACTACTTTCCCATGACAACAAAGCAGCAATATCTATTGTTGCTGAAAGGTTGTATCTTGCTTATCTCTATTTGATACCGTATGTAGAATAGAATGCAAATACAATTTGCTTCACTTATGCCAAAATGAAGGTTCAAATGCCTAACACTAATTTGCTTTCCTTGAATAATCCACTGTTAAATTAAGATGTTGCTAATGTTGCCTCTTCATCAATGTCAAGTGTTACAAAACAAAAATATTCATCAAAACTTTTTCCACATAGTTATTTGTGAAGAGTAATATTAAACTTTTAAAATACTGACATCACAGCATTTAAGTATTGCTGTATGTTAATTGTATATCAGTATATGGGTGTGGGACATAAACACACATAATACATGTAACAACTTCCGGCATATAAACATAATCATACAACCAATACTGGACAAACTCCTCATCTATCTTTCTTCTCGATAAAAGAAACATACTAATTACTTGAGAAGCCTACCTGTTGTTCTAACGAGTGACCACACTGTTCAGAGATATCCATTACATATAGCACTGCCGCTCGTAAATGAGCTAAAGCCGTTATTGCCTGCATTTCTATGGTGTTTCTATCTTCTAGTGAGTGGTCTAAAATACCTGGCGTATCTACAACCTAAAAATCAAAGTCATAAGCGAAAGTTTTTGTAATTTGATCATTTGATTATTGTTTCATTGTTACCTATTCAATTCTTTAGACAGTACTTAATATACTGTGAAATCCATAAAATTTGCTGGGTATGAAATTTTGTTGTTTTTACTAAAAGTATTTTGTACTTGCACTTAATTAGTGAATAACAATTTTTACATACATAATGACAATGTTTGACCTTTTTTCTTGTTGTGATCTTAAACTTGTTGTTCATCCCACCCAAATTGAGTGTTTGGGTTGTGACAACAGTGCGAAAATGGGTGGGGTAATTGAGGTGACCTCTGAAACCATTTCAACTGTGTAAATTAAAAAATTCTGAGCAATCAGCTGTTTTTCATTTGAATATCTCTATTGAAATATTGTTATGGGAGCATATTACAATTAGGGATTCCTCTTCAGACAGCAGAATATATACAACATAAAATCTACACTATACCTGCCATCTGAGATATTTATAATCTGTGTGACCGACAAATAATGACTTTGTTGTAAATGCATAAGGCTGGACCTCAACATCTGCCCTTGTAATCTGAAATAATAGTATAAATCCATATATGTTTTATTCACCAATGCTACAAATTCTTTAAGTTAAATTTTTTTTCTATTTGTTAGTTGATCAGCATCATATTTGGATCATCAGTGGTAAAAGTTAAAGCTTGAAAACGCAGGAGGAACACAACTGAAAATAAATAGATAGGGTAGTTTTTCTTTAAACTTCTTTAAGTTAAAACTCACTCCCTATGCACATGTGTCAGGGAAAATAGTTATCTTGGAAAGCCAGAAAACACGCTTTTAACTCCTAAATATCTATTTTTTTCAGGTTTGTTCTTCCATGAAAGTTCTAATATGAAATATCGTCTGAGCAACATCATTGTTTAATATAAACTCAGCACAACAATGATTACTAAAGTCTTTACTACACAGAAACCCTATCATGTATTGTAATAACCATTTTCTAGGCTTGCTTAATTAGAACAGAAATATATTTATAGCCAAGATTTTCATAAAGAGATACACCAGCAATGACTACACCAGGGAATGTAACAAGAGCTGTCAGTAGGACAGCGTGCTCGACTTTTTTAGTGCTTGCCAATAAAACAAAACTTTGACAGTTAAGGGCACACAAGACTTTAACTAGGAATTTCTAAGTACAAATCAAGAAAATTTTTCACAGAGTTATCTTCTTTTGCTTACAGATAGGTCTTACGATGGTACATAAGTACTCCAACTTTCAAAGTAATATCTCAAATGGTTAAGTTAACAAGTGGACAAGAATGAAAAGTTTAACTGAGTTTCTAAGTCAAAAAGGGCCATAATTCAAATAAAATCCTTCACAGAATTACCTTCTCCTGCCCATGTTTGGGAATCATGATGGTAAACAAGTATTCAAACTTTCTAATTAATATCTCAAACAGTTCAGTCAAAAAGGACTGGTAGCCTAAAACTTAACCTTAAGATTCTAAGTCGATAACAAGGCCTTAATTTTTTAAAACAAATCCCTGACAGAGTTACCTTCTCTTGCGTACAGATGGGGGTAATGATGTGAAATAGCATTAAAAGTTTCAAAGCAATATCTCAAAGGGTTAAGGCAATAAGTGGATTTTACCCATATTCAATGTATTTTCTAAGTCAAAAAGGGGCATAATTCTGTCAAAAACCTTGACAGAGTTATGTCCTCTTGTCTGTTGATGAAGGTCGTGATGGTAAAAAAGTATGGTTAGTTTCAAAGCAATACCTCCAATGGTTTTGAAATAAAGTGAGGTGGTACGAAAAACTTAACCAAGCTCAATACACTTTCTAAGTAAAAAAAGGGCCATAATTCTGTCAAAAACCTTGACACAGTTATGTACTCTTGTCTGTAGATGGAGGTTATGATGGTAAACAAGTATGGTAAGTTTCCAAGCCATACCTCTAATACTTTTGAAATAAAGTGGGGGGAGTACGAAAAACTTAACCAAGGTGTGACGCCAACGCCGACGCCGGGGTGAGTAGGATAGCTCCCCTTTTCATAGAAAAGTCGAGCTAAAAATGTATCTCTTGTGCAGGACTATTACTTTAATTTACAAGATCTTAGAGTTTACCTTGTTTATAAAACTTGATTTTCCAACATTTGGAAATCCACAGATAAGTAGCGTTCTAGTGTTTGGATCGATTGTTGGTAGACGTGACAAGTGCTGGCGGACTTGTTCCAAGTATTCCAAGCTCTGTTTCTGTCGTTTCATAATGGTACACATTCTGTTAAGTACAAACTTGATGTGTAACGAGATAAAAATTAATATTTTATTCTCATATTTTTTACGACAGATTTCAGTTTCCTAAACCGCAAAATGCATTAAAATTACAACAGCCACTTTGAAGAGTAATATCTCTTAAAACATTTAGCAATTCTATTTTTTTATCAATCCAATCTTACATTGTGTATGTCAGAAAAGATGCCATATTTGCCTATCATTACTGATCAATTTTAAATATTTCTGTTTAGATCTAGCAATACCTTCCAAGTGCAGCTTTTTTCAGCTGTTTACATCTGTACAAACTGTCTGCATATTTCATCAGCCTCACATAGTCTTTGGCAACACTGAAAATAGGAATGATAAAACATTTGGATTGATGTACCGGAAACACAATGTCATCTAACAAATGCTTATGAATAAACCTTTTGCTTTTTCTTCATAACTGGCGCAATATTTCTGAATTAAATGTTAGATGAGATGTTCTTGACTTTAAATCATGTACATAGCAAGGCTCTATTAATGAATTATCAAGAGTGTAATAATTATTCAAAACCATTCATTGCAAATGATTTCTACATATGGTTACCTTGACCTTCAGCTCATGACACAAAAAGCAAAATGTGGTCATCTACTGACAAAATACAGTCCATAAACAATCAGGTTTTGCTAAGAATGTGACGATTGAGGAAAACTTCATGTCTTTTAACTGATTTTTTTGCAAAAATTTAATATTATCATATTCATATACAGGTTTTCATTCTAATATATGGAAAAGCAATTGTTTGAAATAAACAGTGATTTAAATCTGATCTCTCCCTTCATTGACAGGGAACTGCTAGGTCTTTTTAAGAATGAAATATACGGAGTGACTTACTTGTCAATCAAATGCCTCGCTGTGTTTATCTGACCTAACGCTAGCTTGAAATGGTCCTTGTCATACAGCACATTCATAAGGTCTGCATAAAATGGATGGACATCCTGAAAAAATATTTGTCCTATCAATTGCAGACTTTAAGTTCTTGCAACTCTTGAGGATGTACTCAATTTCTGACCAGCATTTACACCATACAAAGAAATTATTGGAATTTGAGGTCACAGTCAAATTCTGCTGATGTGATTGAAATCTATAAATTCTGAGCATTACATTCCACGGAAACATATATTTAAATGCCATTGGTCCTTTAACCCTACTTCAACACAAGTATAACATGTACAAGTACAACATGCAAGATGAAACAATATTGATGACTGACTCAGCTTCATATTTTATAACAACATGTCTTTAGACTAAGCTTATAAGCAAATACTATGGCAGGCTTTCAAACCAATGCAATTATTTTTGTTTTCTTATTATTACAGTATGTTTAAAAAGGTCTCTCATAACTTTTGATTGTAAAATATCCAAAAATTTCACAAAGAAAAGAAGTTATCCAGTGACAGTTCTAAGTAAACTTTTCAATAGTTTTAAATGGTTCTTGTTTTTAAGAATATCTGCAGCATATACAATGGCGAAACATTTAACATTGCTATACATACTTCAAGTTTCGGGAAGTCTGTAATTATTTGTGAAAGTTTATCATGGAAGGTCTGCTGAGCAAACTTGATCTTTCTTGTGTAGAACCCTCGTATTCTAGATATCTTGTAGTGTTTGTGGACAACAGTTGGTGTTTTCCTCTGTGTCTTGGACAGAACTATGTCCACAAAGTCCTACAACAGAAAATATAACATCTACAATGTCTTGCAACAGAAAATATGGCAACATTCACAATGTCTGACAACAGAAAAATAAAACTATTATATTTGACACAATTTAGATAAACTTTACATTATCTTTAAATTAAGATAAACTACTGCAAATTGTACTTAACACCTTATGTGATCCATTAAAAACACATTTAATGATTTTTTCTTAAGACTTAAACAATTTCTATCACTGATGACCATACACCTCACACTTCAGTGCAGACTCATAAATATCTTTTTATTCTACGGCTATCATTTTAACAAAGTGTTATCTTGAAATTTAAATATGTAAGCATTTTACATGTTTAACACTGGATATGCTGAAATGGTTTTATTCTGTTTTGTTCTCCTTATTCATGTTGTTTTTTAGAAAATATGGTTTAACTTGTAAGCATGGTAAGTAAGATGAACATAAGTAATAATGTAAAATTGGCTATCAAAAAGTCAAATGGTTCAAAAGAAATTGAATTGGTTACAACTTCTAAGGAAAGAATATATGTTGTGTGTTACGCAAACAGCGCCAAGCAGAAAAAATGGCTCAAAGGAAAAATGTGCCAGTGCTACACTTGCATGGGTTCGAATCCTGCAGTGAGAACAGCTTTTCCCCCATTTTATAATTACTCTTGTCTGTCACCCAAACTGATCATTATTCAATCTTAGTGTTTAAATCATTAAATGGTTATTCTTGGCTTCGCACATCCGGGTACCGATAGTTATTTATATTCGTCACAGGTGATTTCTCGGCTTTCATTGATGGTCTCTATGTATCTTTGATTATAAAATGTACAGAATTCATAAACAAGAGCTGTCAGTAGGACAGCGCGCTCGACTTTTAAGTGCTTGCCTATAAAACAAGACTTTAACTAGGAATTTCTAAGTACAAATAAAGAAACATTTTCACAGAGTTATCTTCTTTTGCTTACAGATAGGTGTCATGATGGTTCATAAGTACTCCAACTTTCAAAGTAATATCTCAAATGGTTAAGTCAACAAGTGGACAAGAATGAAAATTTTAACTGAGTTTCTAAGTCAAAAAGGGGCCATAATTCAAATAAAATCCTTCACAGAATTACCTTCTCCTGCCCATGTTTTGGGATCATGATGGTAAACAAGTATTCCAACTATCAAATTAATATCTCAAACAGTTTAGTCAAAAAGTGGATTGGTTGAAAAACTTAACCAAGATTCAAAGTCAATAAAGGGCCTTAATTTTTAAAACAAATCCCTAACAGAGTTACCTTCTCTTGCCTACAGATGGGGGTAATGATGTTAACATGCATTCAAAGTTTCAAAGCAATATCTCAAAGGGTTAAGGCAATAAGTGGATTTTACCCATATTCAATGTATTTTCTAAGTAAAAAAGGGACATAATTCTGTCAAAAATTTGACAGAGTTATGAAATCTTGTCTGTTGATGTAGGTCATGATGGTTAACAAGTATGGTTAGTTTCAAAGCAATACCTCCAATGGTTTTGAAATAAAGTGGAGGTGGACGAAAAACTTAACCAAGCTCAATACACTTTCTAAGTCAAAAAAGGCCATAATTCTGTCAAAAACCTTGACAGAGTTATGTGTACTTGTCTGTAGATGGAGGTTATGATGGTAAACAAGTATGGTAAGTTTCAAAGCCATACCTCTAATACTTTTGAAATAAAGTGGGGGGCTTGTAAAAATTAACCAAGGTGTGACGCCAACGGATGAAGGAGGCGGTAGGGATAGCTCCCCTTTTCTTCGAAAAGTCGAGCTAAAAATGATAGAAGACGACTGCCTACCATTAGCTTATTATCATAGAATTGAATTTATAATAATTCTATGTTGTTAAAAGCATTTTGTTTGCGTTTGAAATAAAATCACTTTCATACCAGTCCACAATAAAAACCAATTTTTCACCTTTAACTGAATGATGAAGTGAACACAATCTAATGATCTGTTTGGTTAACTCAATAACTGGCCAGCATGACATCACAGCGAAGCTGAGAATAGTGGGGCTATATGTTTGATGCACGCCGGCATACACCAGTCAATTTGTTTCCAAAAGCCAACAGGAATCCCGCACATTAATAGCAATGAAGTTTGAATATACCGACATACACTGGATATGTTCCAGCGTATCTGAAACATATCGCCCCATTATTTCAAGGCAGTGGCTAGGTAGCCGTGACCGGCTATTTAGTCCTTCGGTCTAGGGAAGGTATCCGGCTAACAAGTAGCACTGTAGACCAAATAGGCTGATTGCCATATAATCATTGTAGCACAGAGAATCGGTATTGAATAATCATTAAGGTACATAATTTGTAATAGTTAACTTGTTTATTAGTATTAGATAAGGATCGCAGTAGTACCGCTACCTTGCCACTGCCTTCTTAAAGCAGTTAAATATGCCCGAAATATTGACCATTTCTATCACGGTTTTACTTATAATTTTTTTTTTACATATTTACAAAGTTCATAATTTCAGCTTTTATTTGATATCAAACATTTAAAAATTCATAAAAAAATAAAGAAAATAAAGGGCAGCTTTGTATTTTCCCAATATTATTCTTACTACGTATATAGAACGGCCGGATAGTACACTTTTCAAAACAGTACAAGTTGCTCCGGTAATTTTGTTTTGAATAAACAACATTCAGAACTTTTTTAAAGTGACATTATGCGCATTTTTTTCAAGTAAAAATCCAGCTGAATATGGTGTGTGTACAAAAGTGTAGAGGAAATAATAACTTTTAACCCAATACACCAAACTCTTCCGCTACCAGTATGAAAAAATAACTTTCAAAATATTGATTTTCTTATTTGACTGGGAGAGTCAATTTAGAAAAGAACAACTGCATGCAGGAGTTGCTTCCCTTCCACTGTCGAAATCTCTACCAACATCAACAACGACACATTCAACTATCATTTTATCAGTCCGATTTTTTATATCTAAAGCACCAACTTCAAATACTAATGCAGCATAATCATTAATTTAACACATTTAAATGCACAGCAACCAAAAATTGCTTTTATAAAACTGTCACCAAAAATACACTTTGTGCAGTAATATGCGCATAATGTCACTTTAATGTTTGAGAAAAATAATTTTCGCATTCACAAATTAACGAACATTACTCAGTCATTGGTGTCAAATAACTTTGTATAGCGGCGATTTGCAACGAAAATACGCTGGGGGCCAGTGTGATTCAAAGGATCTAAATGTAACAAGTCGCTTTTACAGGTGTATTGTGTCAACAATACAGCGAGGAAAAATTTATGACTTGTGCAACATGTATTAAACTGTTAGAAATTCCTGGGTCTAGGTAGCTGGATCCGGCTACCTAGACCAAAAGACTAGATAGCCGGTCACGGCTACCTAGCCACTGCCTTATTTCAAATGTAGTCACTGAATGATCAAATAGCCTGATTGAATAAATTCATTGTATCCCCAGATTAATTTTGCATCAAAGTTATAGCAAAGGTCACTTTAAGCTGACGCTTTCGGCTAATGCTAATTTACTGACATGAAAATACAAAAAGTGAAAATATTGCAAGTCAAAATTTTGTCAAAATGTGTCGCGAAAACATGTCTTTTTATTAGTTTACCTTCGCTGTCGGGACAACGGTGATTTTCTTAAAGTTGTAGTGAGACATTGTGTAGAAGCTTTATCTATTCCTTTAATATATATGTCCTTAGCATATCGGATGCACGAAGAAGTAAATAAAAAAGAACTGTAAATTTGTTTCCGGAAGTGGATGTCCACGTGCTCAACAATGTGCAATGTCTCAAGTCGTGTAAAAAGAGAAAAAAATAATTAAAATTTGTATGAATAAAATTTTTACAAATTTATGAAAGTTTGGTTAAATTCGTTGACTATAGCAAATATATGTGATTTAAACGACAAATTTATCAAATTGCTGTTACAAATATGTGCATTAAAATATCCCGCCATGTGTCAAAACAAAACCACGTCAAACTTTTTTCATTTTTACTTTCATTAAACTTCTTCATCGGTTATTAATTATTAAAGCTTTTGCATCTGATTCAAATAGCATACAGACTTACCTAATATAACCGAAGTAATTCTAAAGAGAAAAACTAAAACGACCCGGAAACATCAGAACTGTATGTATCTTTGGACATGCACAAATTCGGTTGAAAGAAGCTGATAGCTGAGGTACTGGTAGAACCCGTTCTGTCAAGCATATAAAACGGGTACGCTGAAGTTGTTTTAACTAATTATTCAACTGTTCAATGGAGCTGTGTGAACTGGTCTGAGCCTAGCCTAATTAATTTGGCGTTTCAGTGTGACCTCTTTCACAGATCTGATATTTTATAACTGTCACACCTCTACACCTAATTTTAATGTGCTGCATAATAGGCAGAAAGTGTAGTTTCAATATTAGGTACAACTGGCGCATAATACACAATTTACCTACTTCTAAAAACAATTTTCTGGTCTAAAATGATGAATTGAAAATCACTTTTAAATGAAAACCTAAAAAATTATGAAAAATCTCACCACTTTATAAAAATCTGGAGGTTTAAACCTAAACATGCAAGTTTACACATAAGGCACAATATGCCGTTTATTTTCATATTGCACCGATTGATGCAGGTGTGTAGTTAGGTAAATGTAACTTAGAATTGTGTAAGCATCATTTTAAAACTTAATCCTATCATATTAAATCATGAATACATTTAAATATTGGATTTTATTGGGTTTATAAGTGCCCAACAGAATTTCGTTGGGGATGTGTTCCCAGCTATTGGCACTTCAAAGTGAGACGTAGAAGGCGGACAACTGTAAAATGTCAACCTGTAAAATCGGTCTGCCTTCGAAGTGGAAATAGCGAGACTAGTCTGAGCCTTGCTTACTGTCGTGGATTCAGAATGGTCCCCATTCAGAAATAGAAGTTAGAATTATTCCAAAAAGCAAAATTATCTTTAACAAGTTAACTCTCTGAATATTCTTTGCCAGTTTGGGTATACGTCAAGTTAGATAACTTTTGATGAAATAAATTAATTGTGAAAAGAAGCAATTCCCATTTAAATCTTTTAAGTTTACAAAAATATGGTTGAATGTACTTCTATTTTCATTCCTCTTAATCATGTACATCATGTATTATACATTTAATAAATTTTAGAAGTCTTTTTTCACTGTATAGACTGCTGCATCTATTGTTTTGAAGTACACCATAGTCTTATTTCATAACCATAACATACACTGGCTTGTAAGCACAAAAAGACCAGAACACTTTCTGTATTCAAGGTCAGATTTTGGCATGGAATATAAATTATTTCCAATAGTACTTATAAAGTGAATATATGGGATCAATCTGTTTGCATAATTAAAAAAGAAAGTAGCCATGATACTTTAAATAAATTGAGATTTTGAAAAATGTTGAAACCACTTATAGCAACCCAGTATGATGTGAGGTATTTAAGTTTTTATTACATCAACCTTAGTTTATACCAATTTATTTATTCTCGATGGCGAAACAAGTTCTTACATGCTATATTAATTGCTCTCAAGACTCATTTCAGATGGAACCAACGTCGAAAAGAGAGGCAATGTGGAATTAGTGTCTTGCCTAAGGACACTACTGATATGGCGATGGTAGGGATCGAACCCGGGGCCCCTTGATCCTGATGCGAACGCTACCACTGCGCTATACATCAACCTTCTTTCGAGCATTTGTTTATAAATGAAAAAGCAGGCCAGTTTTTCTTGCTTCTTAAGTATTCAACTTTGAGTTTCAGATACTGTAATAAATAACAATCTGCATGAATCTTAATGAACAGCCAGACCAGCACAGTTTGTTTGACATTTTAGATTTTTATTCATGTTTGAATGATACACTAACTCTAAGTATAGAAGTTGATAGTTTCATCACCTTTCATTTTTAGGAAAAGACACCTGTTAAAAGTTGAAAACAGCTAATAGATATAGTTTCAAAAGGTGTAATGGATACTATTCACAACCTTGGAGTTGATGCTGTAAGATTTCTGCAGACTGAATTCAAGGTAAGGCTGGAAGATAGCCGATACATTTGTGTTCATCAGAAGATAACTGTATAGTGATGTTTGGCATTATATAGCAAGCCTCAGTTTACAACTATTGAGGAATAACACCAGAAATGATCAAAACAGGAAAATAATTGTAATGGGAGAGTCTGGTTGGGGTAAACATGGTAAACTTACTGTTTTAGGATAGGGAAAGCAACTTTTAAAATTGAAATAATAGCGGCTTGTGTATTTTATGTTTTTGACTATGTTTAAACTTGCTATCAAATATAATCATATCTGAAACCCACACATGTCATTTAGGTACATATAATGTAAAACTATTCTTAGTATGACTCACTGTCTGTTGGTCAGGCCCTCAAACTTGTTAAGCAACAAGCCAAAGGAGTTGCTCAGATATTGTAGATTCTGGGATAAACAGTGAGTGGCTATAAGAGACCATTGACTACATACTCATAATTCATACTCATATGAATATATGAAGCCACCTTGGGTGCAGTGGTAGCTGACATGACCAGAGGCAGTGGTTCTCACTGAATGGATCTACTCCGGTTCCCTCAACACGTTAAGTAGCAGTGTTATCTCTAAACAAGACACAAATAATAAAAAGATGCAAATGCCTCTATTGTCTCTCTGTCTCTGTCTGTCTGTCTGTCTGTCATGTCTGTTCTCTCTTCTCTCTCTTGTAATAATGTTTAAAATAATAAATAAATATAAATTCAAAACAATAAAGATAAAATGTAGTCATGTTAGAATAGGATAGGGAAGCCTTTAAAATTGAAATTAGGCTTGTTATTTATGTTTTTGATTATGTTTAAATTGTATAAAATCATTACATATATCCCACAATGCATTACAAGAATGTAACTTTATATGACGTTGTTGGTCAGAAACTGTTAAGCCTAGAGATACTCAACATATTGCCAGATTCTTGGACAAACAATGAGTGCATTAGAGACCATTCTAATTGTTTACTAGCTTGAATTCTGTATAGAATGTATGAAGTCAACCTTAGAGCGGTGGTTTCTACAAGTGCTTAGGGTCATTTTGTGCAAATAGTGGAGTGTAATTAAGCAATTTATAGAACACAAGAAATTCCAGATCCTCTAGTGTCTCTCTCTCTGTTGAAAAATATAGAGATGGAAACTTAATGCTAAAGCTCTAAACAAAACCACAGGTTCACAACTTTTGTTGAAATATTTAATTCATTTTTCATGAACTTTTTGCAGGGCTATGATGAGTGGATGATGGCTGCTTCCCACCTTGGTGATCCCAGGAATGCTTTCCTTTTGTACTTCCCAGTGGCTTACTGTCTTCATAAACCAACAGGGATCAGGGTTCTGTGGCTGGCAAGTCTGTCAGAATGGATAAATGCTTTGCTAAAATGGTAATCTCTGATTTTTATGATAACAATTAGACCTGCTACTGGCTAGCTGCATGAAAACCAGCATTAGGCTTTTGCGACCACACTGTCTGACCTGAATTAATACTGTTTGTCTGACAGCCTGAGTAAGACTAAAGCATAAAATTGACCAGCAACACAGGAAGAGTGGCCTTCATGTAAAAGCTCAGAATTCAGCTGTTTTGCCTATTTTAATGTAAGAATATTTGAATATCAAACTGCTACAGTTGCGTTTGGTAAATCCTGAAGTTTTGAACTAAATGCAAAATGATTGCTATGAAAATTTTATATTTGGTTGTTGATGTAGGATACTTCATGGAGAGAGACCATATTGGTGGGTGCTAGACCCTAGAGCACATCACAGGGACCACATTGAGTTACAGCAGTTCCGACTTACTTGTGAAACTGGACCAGGTAGCATTTACTTTAAAGCAACTAAAAATGAATTAAAGTTTGACAGGTAGAAATTTCAGACCCAGGTTCTGCATCACTAGTAACTGTGGGTTTGCATGTAGATCCCTTAGTGGAAAGAGTTTTTCATACCAGACTATATTGCAAGGGACTTTTAATCATGTGTTGGTACGTATTATTGTTAGGAGGCCAGAGTCTTTTTACTCATATCAACATGCTTTGAAAAGACCAACCTACCCAAACATACAGCTCCCTGAAGTGACAGCCTCCCTTAAAAGACACACATTTCCCCCCATTGTATCAATTATATAAGGAAGCGACCTCTCCAGAACAACACCTCTCTACAACAAACACATTTCTGTGCTCCAAAGGAGAGGTTGTGCTGTAGTACTTTTCATAATTGCTCTGTTTGCATCAATTTAATCTGGAACTTGTCTTACTACATGTATAATGTTCGTGGTTATGTGTCATTGCAGATTAATATTTCCAGGTTGTTCTCGGGATTTTAATGATACACTCAAACATAAATTAATGTTAATTTCCATTACAGGAAGTCCATCAGGTCATGCTATGGTGACCTCATCAGTTTTGTTCTGTTTAGTTCTGTCACTGATTGAAAACATCAGACCAAGGTAAGTTCTCTTGTTTACTGGTAATATAAAACAGGAGAGAAAATGGTGCATGATCTTTCTAAAGTTCAAACATTTCTTAATAAAGGTGACCTTTAAACTGATACCATGCTAGCTTCTTTGTGCAGTTGGTGTTTGTTCACAGGTTTGACTGTAAATTTCATGTATTGTTTCAGAATTTATGACAAAAGCACTGAACACACACCCTTTGGTTTAGCTGATTTGTTTAGAATTACTTCTGGGGAGCCTTATTTGCAAGGGTATTTTACATTGGGTAACTTTAATGTTTCTAGGACAATATACAATTATTTAAAAAATTGAATGGACTACATGTATAATTATGTACATTTTGTATTCATTTTTATGTACAATTGCATTTTTTATGAAAAATTGATGTAGCAAAAATATGCTAGCTTGTCTCCAAAAAACAAACAAATGCAGTGTTTAAATTAGTCTTTACATTTTACAAATAAATGTGTTTATAATATTTTCAGAGTGTTTCTACAATGTATGATATGGATAGTGTTTTCTATATTTATGGTTGCTGTCAGTGTTTCAAGAGTTTTTATAGCCACACATTTTCCACACCAGGTGATTCTTGGAACACTGGCAGGTAAAGTGTTAATGTCTTGTAGTTTGTAATTTTCCTTTTATATTTAAAATTAAAGAATAATTTAAATGTTTGATTGTGACTTAAAACATATTTCCAAGATGCTTATGTGCCACAGCACTGTGTGATGTATATCTATGCAGCTGAATGCTACACAATGAATAATTTTGAGATAAATTATGATTGGAATTTATAATTTCTATTTTATTTCTTACTGTACAAAATATTGTAAAAATTACTGAAACTCATTTTTCTGAGAATATAATATATTATGTAAGAGTGTAACTATGTTTTTCAAAGTTGCAATGCCCAGCTCACATGCTTGTAATGCTGCAGGTAAATGTTTTTTTTAATGAAGTTATGAGTAACCATTCTGCTTTTGCTATATTTACATTGAAAGTCTGATCTTCACTAGTGTTTTTCATAACTTGTGTAGTGAAATGGCCGTCAATAAAATCATACAATTCCATTTTGTAATTACTGATAAAAGGTGACCAAAATTGTTGAGTGTACACATGGTTTCTGTTTTCAGGTATTATGTTAACATTACTTGTCTACAAGGTAGATCTGCAGCACTTGAAACTGCCCCAGTGCATAGCAGCATCAGTTGTCATGCCAATCAGCTGTATATTTACGTTCTACATGCTCAAATGGTGTGGCCTTGACCCTCAGTGGTCTATCACCTTGGCAACAAAATACTGTGCAAAATCTGAATGGATATATCTTGACACAACATTATTTAATGCTGTGTACAGGGATGCTGGGAGTGTTTTAGGTACATTTGTATTCTCTTTGATTCTTCTCAGGCTGTTCTGCAAAAGATGTAGTAGTTACTGCATTTGTTAGTTTATATATATTGACATGAATTTACATGAAAACAAGAAATATATATAAATCTAGATGTATTTTAATCTGTATGGTCAGATATTACTCTTCATCAGTCAAAGACATAAAAAGTAGAAACTAAAATATGTTTGAAGAGATCATACCTCAAACTCTGGATGATTGTTTTCCATGTGCATGTGTAAGCTATTATAATGTACTTCTGTCTGTTGTTAATTGTCAGTTATTTAAAACGACAGGTCCAAACAGTTGAGTCGGTAAGAGTAAACCTTCTTGGGAATAATTCTCAAATGATCCCCCAAGAAGTTTATTCCATTCAGATTTTGGTTGCCATGGCAACAGAAAATAATTTTTATACAGATCCTCTCATCCAAAATTGAATGCCAAATTTCAGAATAAATTTATTGAAATGGTTTGTGGGTGAAAGATTGTTTAAGTTATTTTGAATTTCAAAAAAACGGTTTTCATGCGTTAGAGTTGGTTTTCTGGCTAGAGTACAAACTTTGAAAAATTTCTTGTTATAAACCCTGGCTTAATATCAAAATGAAACAACAAAAGTTGATAGTAATCTTCTAGTAAGATTTAATTTATCTTGATTGATTAAAAAACATGGCCAAGAGTGGGCTGGTTTCATTTATGTGGTTTAAGTGGTAACTAGTAGTATCTTTTTTGTTTTAAGGAATTTGATCAACATGCAATATTCTTTTATCATTTACATCAGTATAATTATCTCTATGCTACATCAGACATGCAGGTCTGAGCAGATGTTTCAGACTTTTGGCCTTGAAATAGTAAAAAGTAAAATTGGACAAAGATGTCCTCAGTTGACTCAGGTGATCATTATTGGGTTTTGCTTCACTGTTGTTACTTATTTTCACAGGTTGATTTTGGTTTCAATTTTGATAAGAGATTTTTATTATTCAGCCAGTTTAGGGAATTACCTGCATTTACTCAATAAATTTCTGTTTGACTTGAACCAAAACATCTTCTAAAATTTTATTTGGTTCTATTTCAGGTTACGGAATTTTCCAGTTTGGATCATTGAAATTTATGCAAGGAAACAAAGCCAGTGAGACACCACACCAGGATGATGGTGGTGTATTAACAGGAAAGGCATTGATACAAACTTCTTACAGAAAACTGCCTAATATTGTTCTGTCTTTAATAATTTGCCAAATTGGAGAAAACCTAAAGCCAGGCATGCATTCGGCAGAGTTTTATTACTGTATCACATATTTAAAATTCTGTATTCTTTCTTTTTTAGTTATGTCAACAGCATCCATTACGTTTTGTAGCCCAAAACAAATAGTGCCACAGAAAAATAATTGATTTAGTGGTGTATACAGAGAGCTAGTCATGACCTGAAGATCTCTCAAATTAATTATTTTACATTATGAATCGATTTATCAAGAAAAAATGATTTATATTAAATCATATACAAATGTACTTCAGTCTCATTGTACTGGATTATTTGACTTTAACATTTACTTGATACTAGTATACTATATCTGGAAAAGTAAATAAAATTAGCCAATCAAATGTTATAGTTTTGACATAAACATTCTACTGACATTTAGAGATTTAGATACATTACAAAATACAAAAGTTTTATACCAACTGATTTCCTTTTGCTGTTCAGTAGTTACATGTCAGATACTGTATACTTAAAGGTATACAGATGTCAAAAGAGTATTGATTTCTGATGCAACTGCTGCAGTTTTACTTCTTGCACACCTGGAATTGGTTTAAAACTTCAGGTTGTGTTTATCATAATGCAATCCTATGCTGTATGTGTATAGTATAGGCGACTCAAAATGCTGACAACAATAATGTAGGTATCGTATCAGAGGGGCAAATGTTGTCTACAGCCTAAATTTAGTGTAATCATTTATAAAGTGAAACCAGTTTTAGCTCACCTGAGCATATGCTCAGAGTGAGCTATTGTGATCACTCGCTATCCGGCATACAGTGTCTGTTAACGTTTTAGTTGGAATGATATCTTCGCCAAAACCTCTTGCTGGACAGTTATATTTGATGTGGATGATCCTTGGACTGTCCTCTACAAAGTTATATAAATCATGGACCTGGGGTTAAAATTGGCTCTGCGGGGTATGGTTTTTTAGCTCACCTGGCTTTGCAAATATGAGCTTTTCTAATGGATGATTGACCATCGGCCATCATCCGTTTTCTGTCAATATTTTGATTCAAACGACATCTCCTCTGAAACCACTGGGCCAATGTTGATGAAACTATGCAGGGATGATCCTTGCATGAAGCTCTACCAAAATTGTTCAAAGAATTCCATTCCATGCAGAGCTCTGGTTGCTATGGCAAAAAATAGGATTTTTTTTAAAAATCTCCTTCTCTGAAACCACAAGGCCTAGAGCTTAGATATTTAGCATGTGGCATTGTCTAATGGACCTCTACCAAGATTGTTCAAATTATGACCCCGGGGTCAAAATTGACCCCGCCTGGGGGTTACTTAGTTTTACATAGGCTTATATAGGAAAAACTTTAACACCTTCTTCTCTGAAACCACAAGGCGTAGAGCTTAGATATTTGGCATGTAGCATTGTCTAGTAGACCTCTACCATGAATGTACAAATTATGACCCTCGGATAAAAATTGACCGCGCCTGGGGGTCGCTTGCTTTTACATAGGCTTAAATAGGAAAAACTTTTAAAAAATCTTCTCCGACGAAACCACAGGGCATAGAGCTGAGATATTTGACATGTAGCATTGCCTAGTTGAACTCTACCAAGTTTGTCCAAATCATGACGACTGGGTCAAACTGACTCGGCCCGGTGATGGGGGTCTCTTGATTTTACATAGGAAAAACTTTAGAAGTCTTCTTCTCTTAAACTACAAGGCCTAGGGCTTAGATATTTAGCATGTAGCATTCCTTGTGGACCTTTACCAAGATTGTTCAAATCATGGCCCCCGGGTGAAAATTAACCCTTCCCGGGGGGTGGGGGGTGTCACTTGATTTTGCATAGGCTTATATAGGGAAAACTTTTACGAATTATGTTAAAAATTATGACCCCTTGTATTATTGGCAATTGATATACAGTTGAGCGATATAGGGCTATCTTGGCCCTCTTGTTATTTTTACGTCGTGTCAAGGCAAAAAACTAGTACCAGTTCCTGACATTTGTAAAGTGCTGGAGTAGTCTCACTTTGACCTAGAGTACTAGTTGTAGCATTGTCTCTACAGGCTCATAAAAGAAAACTTTTAAATTCTTCTCCTCTGAAATCACAAGGTGTGGAGCTTAGATATTTAGCATGTGGCATTACCTCTACCCAGATTGTTTAAATCATGACCCGCGGGTCAAAACTGACCCAGCCCAGGGAGGGTTATTCTTTTTAGTGATCATTGATTTATAATTTTCTTGATGGGAATTACTGTAAATTACTAGTATTATATATAAAGTGTTTGGCAGAAATCAAAAGACTTCGTGTTTCTCCTCTCCATGAATGGTGAGAGGGATTTTCCAATTTTTCGTATTAAGATAAATGTGATGAATGAATGAAAAATAAATTTGAAGTAGAAGAACTTGAATTTCATTGTTTCTTCATGAAAAGGTTCTAAGCTCACCTGGCTACCATTAGCTACTGTCAAACTTCACGACTTTTTGCTTCAGCGGTTGTTTGGGAGTCATTTTGAGGTTTGAATTGATTGGGTCAAGAGTATAATCAAATATTTTGGCGTATAAACTGAACTTACCAAGTTTTGGCAAAAACACTACGCAGTTTTGCTGCCACCGTCTAAGTGACCATTGAGTGGCATGCATGCAGTGTTAGTCTGTCCAATATTTTTCTGCATTTGCTTGGCGGCTGCCATGCATTTTTACAAAACAATCTGGGTAGAGGGTCCCCAAGGAGTGTTTCGGTGAAATTACTTTGCAATCCAGATGGTGAGTTCTGACACATCAGTAGAATTTTAAATGATATGTAATGTCCGTACATATCGTGAACATGTTTTATTATCACCGAAGGACCTCGATGTGGGACGGATGAAACTTTTGGCTAATCAATGGCCATAAATCTAGTTCTATCTGGTTGGTTATGAAACTGAGTGAGACAGTATTGCAACAATGTTTGGTGAATACCAGGCAAAAGTCTTTTTGGATAGTTAATATAACAAAATTTCAATTAGGTTGCCTAAAAGGCATTATGCCCAGACATAGTAATAAATGGGTGAGAGTTTTTCAAGCTAGGGAATGATTTTGCGGATGATTTGTCCCATTATATGTTTTGTCTAGATGTGATCGTTTGAAAACGTAAACAGAATACACCACTCGTATACAAGGTCTTTCAAATAGTACTATTTAAAAGACCTTGTCGTATAGTACTTGATGCACAACTGTTTATTTACATTATGTGTATTGCATGTTAATAGAATACAAATACCCGTTGCATTCAAATACTATTTTACATTCTACAGTATAGGGGAAAACAATAAACTCGATAATGTTGAATGAAACAAATAAAATGTTTCACAATTTTATGCTTTTTGTGCATTATCTGTATTGCCAATCAAAGGAATGTGTGTTCAATGGTATAACAGTTGATGCAGGGTCATCATTCATTTGTCACTGCATCAATACATTTCATTTCACAAATATATACTGTCCATCAATTAAAAGCAAGTGCCGTTCATGTAAGTAAGCAATGATTTTGTAAGCGGCAGTACCAGACTGTATAAGTATATATGAATATATATATATTTCTCATTTATTGAAAAAATAAATCTGAACACCTACAATATTACACAAACAACAGAGATCACATTTTAGCTGCGTGAACTAGTAATCAATTATCCTGTGATCTGACAACAATTTGTCTGCGCCATTAAGCAAATGAAATATAATTTACTGACTTTGAGTATTTTGCGTTTCCAAAATTTCGCGAAACCACGAAATTACAACGAAATAATATTGCGAAAATAACCCAATTTAGAGAAGTGACCATGAATGTATGTGCTAATAGAAATTAGTCAAAATGATTTTTCTAAACCTTCTCACAATGTAAGTAATAATCTTTAATAATACTAATATGACTGATATGTATATATCAAGTGAAAGTACTCAAAATTTGTATTTATTCGCAATATTATTTCACTAATGTCGCAGAGAAATTGTGTTGAGATCATAATTATGGTGTCATAACATAAAAATAATGACCAGTTAAAACACATACATATATAAAACAATTAGAATATTAACAACATTATAACGACCGTTGAAAATGTGACATGTATATAATAATACTTCAGCTTATGAAACAAAGAAAAAATGTTAGACATTAAATCTCTCAAAACAAAGTGCTGAGATATAAACTTGATATATGTACAGCGTTAAATGTAATAAAATAAAGTTAAAAAATACACTTGAGATTGTCAATGACATCAAATACAAATGTTGGAAGACATGATGTGATGAAACCCTATACAAATATAGCTGCACAAACACCGATGAGATCTAATACAAGTTACGGAAAGTCTGTATTAACAATATACATGTATTATAAACAGTGATTTGAGACACGGTAAAATTTCACTCAGTGACAGCTTTATGTCTTAATATAAAACTTTAACACGATTAAATACAGTTAAATATGTGTGATAAAGATTATTTGCATGAAGAGGGCCTTCAGTTTCTAAAACTATATTCTTTTTGCTTTATTTTAACCAGTTCAAACCAAAGCCATTTCTCTAGGGGAAAACAACAACAGCTGGCCTGTCTAAATTTTAGATCCTAAAAGTGAATTCATACGTTGAGAAACTTGATTATATAGCACTGTTAACTGCCCTTTAAGACACGCGCAACGTTTCAGCCAAATATCTACAGAAGGTCTGGAAATAGTGTGGTGCTTATTACCACGCTTGGTCGTATTTTGTATTTGAAGATTTGTTACATATCAGTTCTAAGTCGTTCTCCGTTTCACACAAGGCACTGTAATGCTTCACACTCTGTACCTTTAGAAGACATTGCTAGTTGTTCTCTTCCAAATGATCTACTTTCTGTCTTTTGGTAGGTTTATCAACACCCTCACCTGAAATACAAACACTTTTAATGATGTTTAATAGTCCATATTGCAGGGAGTAAATTATATCCTCTATAAACTATTTCAAATATGTTTAAATAATATCTGTACATAACATTGATATAAAATTATTTTAACTCGTTTAATTAGTAGGAGAATTATTGATAGAAATAGCTTTTTACGTAACATAAAATACATAATATAATATATAACTGTGTTATAATTGAATAAAGATTGGCCTAGATCAGAAACTGTACAAAGAAGCTAGTCCATGGTTCTTTATAAAACACAGCTTACCATTCGTGAAGGTTTCAATATGTCCAGGAGCAACAAAAGCAATGTGAAATATAGTTTATTTTGTCAGAAAATATGGTTAATGGTTCTCTAGTATTGTTACTTGATAGGGACGGGGCTTAATTCTTCTGACACTAAGTATGTAAAGAACCTTACCTTCATCCTCTTCCAAATTATCCAGATATAGCATACGTCCCATCTGTGATGTCACGCTATCACGAGAACCTGTGCTTGACCACGTGTTCCGTCTGTTCGGCTCTCCAGGATCAGAACCTGTACTAGACCATGTGTCATGATGTTTCTGTGATCCAAAACTGGAAGAAAGTGGTAGTCCTCTCCACGAATCCCTTGATTCATTTGTTGACGATTTTCTAGATTCAAAACTTGACCAAGACTCCCTTCCTGAATCTGCGTAGCTCGATGTAGAGGGTCCTCTTAGCTCTTCAAATTGTTGATCGCCCTGCTTCCCATCTTGTTCTATCAGATCGGGTAAATCAACACCAGCTTGTCTAGTGAGTGAGGAACCGGACTTCTTTTCGAACCCGTGCCTTTTAATTTCATATTCCGTTTTCATAAGAAACACATCGTCCTCTTCTGTTCTTTCACTTTTAAAACTGGTATCTGTAGTTGACTTATTTTCATCATAATCCATGTCGATATTTGGCGTTTCACGTTTTTCATCATTAGCTGCACCCACATCAGCATCTTTCATTGCCTTGACACTCGTTTCTGTTTCATCCACAACATTATTTTGTCTCTTGTAAATGAGTGTTTGAATCTTCTCTACATCTATGAATGGCTGAAGTATGTCGGGCACTGCAGAACTGCTCTTACTTCTGCTGCTTGATTTACTTTTCTCATTTGTACCAGTCATGCTTGATTTGCTATCTGAATCATCCATCTTGTCAGCTTCAAACGGCATACCTTTTGCACTGGCTTCTTTGAGAAACTCCTCAGGATCAAAATCTAGGTCATGTTGAAGATTGTGTTGAATATCTTTCTTGCATTCACCTGCTTCAAATTCCTGAAAAGAAATTAACAGTCATTTAAGTATAAGTTTCTGATTTTCAAATGCGATTTCGAGCTAGTATGGTCATAGAACCTAACTTTATACAAGAACAATACTAAGCTATTCAACTATGTAAGCATTAGATCGCCAATACATTCAAACCTGAGAACAAACCACTGGTCACAAAGCAGCAAAGTCTTGTCCACAGAAGGAGAGCAAAGACATTGACATACACTTACATATTGCAAACAATACGGATTGACTACATATCCTAAAGATGTAAACAACATGGAGGAATTACATTATTAGTGATATAAACTTATTTCATTTACAACATGAAATACAAAACAAATGAAGATAAGCACTGACAACATATTAATTTCTTTAAATAATAATAATATAATTCTCATTGCGACCACGATATCTCAACAAATTACTAATCCTTCCTTTACTAGTAATGCTTCCCCAGAAGCGATAAGGAAAATTAAACAATTATTTTTTTAGATAATTTCCCTAAATCAAATCCTGTTATTATTGCAGAACATGAGGTCTGAACTGGATATATACAACATTCTTTTGTCTAGATCGTTCCCTATGTTTATTGAAACCCATTCAACATATTATTTTGACAATTACGAACCTGGTACTGCCGGATTCTGCTATTTATCAATCGTTCCGTATATTTCAACAACTTCATCACATTTTCATGATTCTCTAAAAAAAAATAAGAATATTATACAATTATATAAGAACAGTTTTTTCAACCATTTTTATGAAATTATAGTATCGAACATGATAGTGAGACTTTAAAGACATCAAGACATATTCAAATGACGTTAAACACTTAAATGAGACTGCCATTTCATGTCTGGGCCTATTTCAGATCAGATCAATGGATTCTGGGAAGGCTTTCTTAAAAGTGATGATAACTTTCAATTGCGGGTATTTGTTTTCCCACTTGTATAATTTTTGTAAACGGTATTATAAGAAACCCCTAATTTATAACAAGTCGGCCATTTCTGGCAATAAACGTATAACTGATTGTACTTACAGTTGTGATCATCAATGAATGCACATTATTTCTAGTCTAATTTGTAGTACAATAATTTAAAACGTAGAACAATAACACAGTAGGGCTCAAAGGTTATAAGACTTTCAAAACCATCAACGAACAACATTTATCCCAAGAGCCCCAAAATACCTTTGGCATTTTTGAAGGTCCTGCCATCATCATATTGAATTGGCAGTCCGCCACTTCGGATATGCATCAACACCTCATCATAGTAGAGTACAGCTTTCTCCAGATGACCTTGACATTCAGCTGAAACATAGCATCTATGCTCGTTAACAAGGACTTTATCAAAATGAGTACATTGCATTTATCTCGGTGTATAGCTATATACAGACATACTCATTACAAACAGTAATCTTGCCTGTAATTGGTCAATGACAACATAATTTATCAGATCCATTTAACTGTGACAAAAAGTTGCCTTTTTCACAATAATAGTATCTTTTAGGGAGATGGAATGGTAGCTATCTTTGTTCAATCTGATACTACAACTCATTGACTAAGGTATTCATCCCTCTTGTCACTCCTTTAACATTTGTAGTTATGTTTGTTTTTGTGTGCTTTTAATGAAGTATATGAGATTATATTACCTGCCTAGATTAATATAACCTGAACCGTTACAGGTATCACATGGCATAGAGCTTAGGTATTTGACATGTTCATTTTTGTAACATTGTCTAGTGGACCTCTACTGTTCTAATCGCCCTATTACACATGTATCTGGGGTTACCAGAGAAATACTAATATTCAATATTCAACAAATCTTACCACTCATTTCTTCTGTCCATTTCTTCTTTCCGATTTCCAGATGATAATGTGCAATTCTTTCTCCGGCCAGTGTGATTTCGATGTGCGGATTCTTATATAAAATATTGACAATTTTATTTACTTCTTCCCCGTCTCTTAATGCATTTTCCAACAGTTCGTGTCTGTAGTAGATTTCTGCCCTTTTTCGTAAAGTTTCTGCCTGACTCGGCGTCATATCACACTTCATTTTCATGTTGTACTCAACTGAAACATATCAATTACCTGTCTGACTTTCCTTTAACTACATGTATATAATGGCCCAATAAAATTTGCAACCCAGCTTGAACGAAACTTTGATAGATAATTAGGAAAGGACCATATACCATTTGACAATTAGATTTTATCTCATGTTAACACACTTGTGACGTCAACATTTCATGCACATGTATAACAATACCAGAAGTTAACATGTCTCCTATTTGCCATGTTTAGTCCTCTTGAATTTGATCATCGTCGATCGATTGTAAAAATAAATGTGCAGCTACGAGGCGTAAGCCAACCACCTTTAATTCTTTTGGAAGAAGCAAATTATGTCCGATGGCTAAGGCAACGTTTGTTATAAATTATAAATTAACTTATAATCAGATTTATGTAACTTTTTCAGTATTTGTTTCCAGTGTTTGTCGTCCATATATTATTAACTGAGGATATTTTATATTTTCGAAAGGATATTCAGTCACTTTTGTATCATTTCTCCTGAATTCTTGCATTCAGTCTACCAGTATTTTTACTTCTTCCACGTACAACTATCTGATAGACACGGAACTGATGACGATTGTTCATTCTTGCTACTGCGCATAAATTGCATGACAATCACATTGAGAGTATAGTAAATCATATTGCAGTTATTTCTTGTAGGTTTGAAAACACGTGGACCCATACTAATATCGTGGTCATTTTTATCTGCCGAACCAATGTTCTTAATTTATTAATTTAAGTTTTAGTTATGAACACTACAGTCAGTTGAGTTGTTTTCACTTGCAATGAAAACGTAATAACTTGATTAGCATATATTTGGTTGAAAACGAACAGAAGTACGTATATGACTGTAACACTCTGAAAAAGAAGATCTCGATTCTTCATTATCTATAATTCTGCTAGAGGTTCTTATAATATTCATGGACTATTGTAAACTAGTTTCGCAATATGCATGTACTAGTTTCCGAAAAGCTAATCATGTTGTATAGACCAACATAGCTTGAAGAAATTTTAAAGAGAAATAGTGTCACAGAAGCAAAATAATTTGCATCTCTACCTGCAGTGTATGGCGATTAAATGCGTATAAAGAAAAACAAATTTGCCGTGCATTAAACCCCAGGTATACCTGCTTTTGAAGAGCCAAGCAGTTTAAAGCAATTTGAAGTGGGCCACTGAAGAAGACTTTTGAGAAATGTTATATACTACCAAGACTTTCAGCTTTTCATTCAAAAACTGTTAATATATTTCTTCCATAAGGTAGCCTCGATATTTAATCAATTATCAATATTGACCAATTAGCAGACTAACACTCAAGACCGATTACCGGTTTCATGAATCTTCATCACAAATTGCATTCCGTTACAGAGGAGATTGTAAGGAACAATAGGAAGGCGGACATCTAATTATTCTAATCGTCTAGCCTATAAGACTTACCCGACTTATTGTACAATTCTAGAGCCTTCTGGAACAGAGAATCTCTTTTTCGTTCATCGTCGGTGTCAAGTGCCAACTGATGATAGCATGAGGCCAGGCTAGTCTGGTATTCTGTCAGATTTTTGTGGAGCTGGTTGTTGGTCAGCTTCTGTATAATCTTGTATGCTTCCTCGTGATATCGTTTTGACATTTCGCTGTTTTCTTTCTTACTTTTCAGCAGGGAATATACACGACCCTTTAGATTTTTTACACAGGCAAGTTCAGTTTGAAAATACTTGACCCTTTTGGAATAAAATTTCTCTGCAATATTCAAGTACTGTAATGTGGATTCATGCATATTTGTTTCATTATTGTTACGAATTTTTATGTAACGAAGTCTTCCCTTCACTGTACAAAAGGTCGCCCATGTCGACAACTCTTCATCAGGAACTTCGTTCCATCCTACTGCTTCTGAATGTATGGTATGATGGTCAATAACTATATGAAGTTCAGAGGTCACTTTTTCCAATAACTGACTGCTCTTCTGAATCTTATCCTGGGTCAAGAGACTATCAGCCTCTAACGATCGCCAATATATATAACCGAATAAACGTTTGGCCTCTTTCTCCCTTTCAGATTGCCGTCGAGCAAACAATTTTCGCTGTAACGGTGAAATTGCCCATTCCGCAATTGTCCATATGTGTTTCCGTCTAACAGCTGCTGAAGCTGACAATTTGTGTTTTTTCGAGTCCTTCTGCTTCAAGTAATTTGTAAGTAAGAGCCCTTCTTCACTAATTATTTTGAAAAACTCTTTTATGTGTACCATATTTGCATTGACAGTGGTTTTTGTCGTCGAAGGATCTGTATCGCAACTTTCACCTAAATGTTCTATTTTTCTACAAACGTGTTTAAGGAACTGTCTTTTTGCAACCTCTCTCTCATCCGAAAGATTTTCGTCTTCTTTACAAAGTGAATTCACGTAACGAACAATGAGTGGATGCATCGAATACAATTTTTCTGACGAACACCGCGCGTCATTCGTTTCTAGTAAGAAATGACGCTTTAAATGAATCAATTTTATTTCAAACTTCTTCTCTTCCCCGCACGTTTCTTGGCAAACCGATCGTGCAGCATGAATGTTAAAACAAGCTGTTTGAAAAAGAGAAAATCGCACAAGGAGGACTTGTAATTCATGAAGCTGAGAGTTTTCTAACATCTGTAAAGACTTTTGTATGAAAATATCTGATTGATCATCTGCCTGCTGCTGGTTCTGTGGTTCACAAACAAAAGTGTCGGTTTCACAGCCATTCCTGATAAGGTCTCCTACCATACTGATCGAAAATGGCATTCCTCCACATAGAGAATGTATGCTGTCGCAAACAGAATTTGGCAGTTCCTGTAACACCAGTATAAGAGTATCGGTACATGTATTGTATGTGATAGCTAACACTAAGCATAGAACAGGCACAACTATATCGTGGCTACATAGGTAATCACATTGAGAAATTATTGGGTAAATGAACAGGTTTGTTTCATGTAACCGATATACAAACAAGCATACGTACTTTTGTACACTTTGGGAAAACTAAATCATTTTCAAAATAGGAAGGGAAGTCAGTATTACTTCGGTCATAACTTCAGAACAGCTAACTAAATTAGAAAAGTAAGTCATTTATTAATAAGTGACAACTCTTCTCAACCTTTCATATGTCAAAATATGTGAGAAACCTGTCTATGATGTAGGTCATTGAGGATTCCCATGCATGGAGGACCCAAGGTACGTAAAAAAGATATACATCTTAAACTTCTTAAGCTACTATTTCTGTTATCTGATACTGTTTCACGTTCGTACAAAACAGAAGTTTTCATTCTTTTAATGTATAACTTTGTAACAAGTGTAATTAGCTGTCACATCTCTAATTTCATTGATAAAATATGCAGAAAACCTATGTTACTAATTAGTGTTTGCCCTACATTTTTGTCAAATGAAAATATCTGAAATTTTAAAATGTTCCCTGTCTATTTTCCATAAACTGCTGACAGATTATTCTATGTATCACTCTATCTTGATAGAGCGAGACTCTATAGACCTGTTTGTGCATGACGTCATAAAATGTAGTAAATAAAGACTAAATGTAGGGCAAACACTAAGTCAGTTAGAGGCTAAAATAGAGAAATTTGTACAACATAGAAACCCAGTCGGTCGCTGGCGCTCCCTCCTTTGAGTTTCTATATTGTATAAATTTCTCTATTTAGCCTCTAACTTTTACTTATTGCTAATATTGACCGAAACCTAGAATATAGAGAGTTTTTTTCAATAAACTAAATCGATATACAGTTTCAGATTTATCCGAAGTTTTACGCAGAACTTTTGCCGTCTCGTCAGTCGTGAAGGCTTCTAGTTCTTGTTCCATCATCTGCCACTCCACTATGATGTTCCTTTTATTTATCACGTTTGATAAATTCCTGCATACAGTCATCAAAATCTTCACCTAAAACATTAGTAACTAGGCATGACTTGTCTCATTTGCTGACTTCAAGATCACAAGTAAAGATTAGAATTTCAATCATTCTACCTCTTGGCTTCACGAGAAATCAAATGTTACAGCATTTAAATTCCTGAAAAAAAAATTAACAGACGCCGTGGTTTTGGGAATAATGCGAGACCCCTAACCTTGTAGTCAAAGATTCAACTCCAGTCTAAATAATTCGACATTTAACTTTACAATCCTGCTTTCAGGGAATGGCTAACACTTCATGGACATTTTATAGCATATCGTTGATAAAGTCTGGGGTTGATTTGGATGAATGTCGAAATATTGCAGTCTGACCACAAATGCCAAAGGTCACTGTTGTTCATTGAAGCTGAAGGACTTCATACTAATTATTGTATAATATCAAAATTGATCATGTTTTAAATGGGGGTTTACCTGGCTGATTTATTATTTGTATCGTCATTTGCAAGTCTGGAAAGAGTGATGGACCATACAAATTTCAAATAAATTATTAAGTGAGTCTCAATAATAAATCTATTTACGACAGTTTTGTGTTTATGTTGCCCAATTCACATCTCCCTACCATTCCAAACTCAACAAATATATCAGCACACGTTTTTCAAGGCGATTACTTACATTGCTACCGAGTGGTACTTTGCTGATAATTTCTTTCATAAGTTGGCAGAACTCGTATTGTTTCGTTTTTTCACAATGCCCATCCATGTCGTCAAGAAATATCAGAGTTCCTAAAATAATGAAAAAATACTTAATACAATAAATACTTTTTAACTGCTTTATTGAACAGGAGTGGTTACATGAAGCTGTAACTCATATATGCATATCACTACAATGAATATCGTTCAAAGCTGAGTGCTAAAACTTTTAACCTTTTTACCTCATGCTAATCATAGAACCTATTATGCATTTTCAACAGCATTGACCAAAGGGTAATCTTAGTTTAAAACTTCTCTTATGTTGCTACCAACACCTTGAGATTTGACCTAATGATCTTACGATAGACAGGGTCCATCTATCGTGACTATTGAGATTTAGAACTAAAGGACATAGGGATATATTTTAATGTGACAATAAACACGCTGTAAACGTTACTGAATATATTTGAACAACTGAATAACAAAACTAAAAACTCCTCAAATGATAAAAGAAGGCAGCAAACAACTCTAATATCAGAAGCTTTCGCCAGTTAACACAGTAAACAAGTAAACAAAAATGGCGAACATGCTACAATACACAGAACAGACACATGATGAACAAAATTAATAGTACTGCCTTGGAATGGCTTGTTATCCAATATGTTGGTAACTGGTGATTTGTGGCATACATACCTCATTATCATTCTTTTCCGGACTCAATCGGAAGGAAAATAATATTATGTACCACTTAATAAAAAAAACCAGCTGAGTTAAGCTCTAACATAAGAAAAACACTTGCTGACAAATATTTACCACAAATGACAGTATAATAATGATATATTTTACGGAAGCCTATTAGGGCCGTTTTGACTTAGAACTTAGCGAGTACAAAATTAGAACTTAGTTCTTACATCTTAGAACTAAGAACTTAGAACTTAGTTCTTAGAAGTAAATATCAGCAGGCGCGCCATTTTTCGAGGAAAGCGGAAGACGACAGAGAAGAGATCGCATATATGAAAATATTACGGAGTTTCTTGTTCAACGTGTATTGCGTTTACGTGAGTGAGAACTTTTACGCTGTTTCTAATGGGCCCTGTCAGGTTTGAGAAGAATGAACAAATATCATAGTGATGTGCCGATTCATCGTGGTACTCGATGATCACTCACAACACCCTCCGACGTGACGATCGTCCAAAGTATTTGCATCGTGACCATTCAGTGGTACTGTTCTTGGTATATTTAATGTTTTCTTCTCAATTATTTACATATTCTTAGTGTGTTATTCCAGTTACCAAATATGATGTCAGACCTTCAGGTCAAGACATGTGGGAATCCTTAAGTAACAGTTTATGCGTTTATTAATTACGATTTTGCCTCGATGATCAGTCACAAATATGCCCGGTCATCGGCAAAAATGTTTCCTAACAATATCATATAGAACGAGTCACTCTCTGAAATTGGTCAGGCCCCGTTAAACAAGGGCTCTTTTGATATGCAGGCCAACGCTATATACATTTATTTGTTTGATCTTTTGCTAAGTGAAATGAGTTTTATACTGTTAAAGGAAACATATGCAAGAACTATTGCCACAGCTATCATTTTCAAGATGCATTTAACTTAATTTCTCTGTTTTCAGGTAATAAACATGACCTTCTAGTACACATTGCTGTTTGGCCTGTAAAAAGTAAATAGTGGAATGACGTCGATTTTAGCTGACGCTTTAAATGGGGAGACATTTACAAGACTCGAACTTTTCAAGCAGTATGTTTTCTGTAGTCTCCCATATATAATTGCCTTTATATATTGTACATGGAATTAAACTCAGTGTTCGGCAGTTGAAGCGAATTTTAAAAGCTTATAATCTTGCGCGACGAGGAAATGGTGCTCGAGAGGAAATTGTAAGAGATCACATTCATGCACAAATGCAAAGGTGCGTTCGATGTGTAGGTTACCGATCTATGTGGCAAATGTTAGTGAAAGATTGCCATCTTGTAGTATCTAGAGATTGTGTGTTAAAGTTAATGAGAGAAATCGACCTCGGAAGGATCACTGACCGAAAAGCACGCCGATTATCAAGACTGAATTACGTCTAAAAAGGTCCAAACTTTGCATGGCATGTTGATAGCTCTGACTAGATTTTATATTCATGGGGCAATCACAGGATACAGCTGACGGATATTTTGGCTTGAAGTATCTAATAGAAACAAGTCGCTCTCTTTGATAGCGACATATTACCTAAACACATTAAAGGAGCTAGGCATTGCCCCAAGGCTCCTTCGTTCTGACAGGGGAACTGAAAATGCAAGACTATCTTTGCTGCAACCTTTTTTCAGATACAACGGTAAAGACAGTGTTTCAGGTTTCAAGAGTTTTATGTATGGGAAAAGTGTGTCAAATCAGCATATAGAATCTTGGTAGGGATAATTGAGACGGCAAGGTGTGCACTGGTGGATTTCATTTTCCAAGGACATGTTTGATGCAAATGTCCTTGATACAACCAGTCTTTTGCAGATTGAATGTTTAAGATATTCCTTTACGAATTTAATCCAAGCAGAGCTTGATATGACAGCGCAGCAATGGAGTGCTCACGAGATCAGAGCCCAGATGTATTCTGATAATCCTTGTGGAAGATTTGTACCTGAAAACTTTAGTGTCACATTGTTAGTCAGGAAACTGTACAGGTATGTCAGGTACACTGTAGGTCAGTAGCCATATGGTGAGCAAAAAGGCTATATTCTGACGAAATAGTGGAACCTTGTCAGTTGTCACTGGACCATAGAAGGCCTTCGAATGCGGAAGAAGCTTTAGCCTTATACACAGAAATGTTACAATTAGTGGATAAATATTCACGAGACTGAAGATGATTACGATATTAACATTACATTGTACAATTGTATGGACACAAACCATGATTGTTCTATAATTAAAGGGAGAGAATCGTTCTGCACAAACAAATTGGTGGTGCCCATTGAAATGGCTAGCTTTTCTAAATATTTCAATTTTTAAGACAATGTTTCAGACAAACACCAAAATCACAACCTTCTTCACATTTCTATACATATTGGTCTATGTTGGGTTGCATACGTTGCTTTAATTTTTTTGGACCCTGCACCATATCCTATAGTATTATTTGGGTGAAGTTTTCCTTGATGCGAGTTTTATGACCAGCATCTAGGAAAACTTTACAACAAAGACCAACATGCACAGAAAAGTGTGTAGCAGGTTGTTATTATGAGGTTGTCCAGTCAAATGTCTTAAAAATGGAAAAAATAGAAACAATGGGCGCTGTCATTTTGTTGGTTTGTGTAAGGTGAACTGCGTCTCTCCCTCATGTACATGGGTTTGAAAGTTACATTCCATCATTTTTACTCATCTTACATAACATAAAGAATGCAATATAGCAGAACGCCAGTATGATCTTATGTGTTTAACTTCTTTCTCACCATGAAGTTAATTAAACTGATATTTATTTTTTATAACTCATCCTGCTATATGTAGTTTATACAAGTTGGTATATTACTCAATTTGATATGAGTAACTGTTATAGTTCCTTTATTAATTTATATACATGTAGATCTACAGACTGCCAGTGTATATATATACTAAACAAAATAAGAAACTTCTGCTTAGTTTACTTGAACATAACTAGATGAAAACAAATCGAGGGAATCACTGTTATATATGCGTTTAAAGAGTGTTCCATGATGCATCGTTTCGTGCAAAAATGATGGCCAAAGGTTAACGGAAGATGGGGGAAATTTTGACCAAGTGAGGTAGGGGTTTAAAACAAAAATAACACTTAATAACGGGTATGACCACCTCTTGAGTTGACCACTGCAGTGCATCAGTGTGACATAGACTTTAAACGAACCATTCTCGCAAGCAGCATACATGATAGACTCAATCTATTCCAGGGTTGACTGTAACCCTTTATAGACATTTTAAAATTTATGGCAGACATACATATGTTAAAACAGACAATGTAAGTCCCTTAGCACATGCCTCTCTCTCTCTCTCTCTATTTAACTTTTTATTTGACCAAAACGGTGTAAATCATCAGACAATACAATGCTGTTAACATATTTTATTCGCACAATGACTATATACCACATCAAATTTTAAAATTAGAGGACCAAATAGTCCCCAGTCGCTCACCAGAGAAGATGCTATAACAACATTGACAACTTATTAGAACTTCAAGTTTAGAACTTACAACTTAAATATTAGAATTTAGAACTTATAAATTAGAACTTACAACATAAACATTAGAACTTACAAATTAGAACTTACAACTTAAACATTAGAACTTACATATTAGAAATTACAACTTAGATCATAAAACTTAAAGCTCAAATCTTAGAAATTCGAATGAAAACATCCAACTTTTTAAACCTTGGGTATTTTAAAAACAATCATTTTTAAAACATCAAAGTTGTGTTAAAAAGATCTAGCTCTGAACCTATGAAAAGAAATAAAGTTTTACAGATCGACCTTAGATTTATGCAAAACAAATGTTCATGATGATTGTTTGTACCAAATTTGGTCAAAACGCATTTATAACAAAAGAGGCAAGCTCGACTATTCGAAAACATTGTCACTATTAAACATAGTTTGATATAGATACATGCTTATTTTTTATTATTATGATAGGAAGGCTATTTTAATGAAAATTTTTAAAAGTATGACCCAAAAACAAAGAAATGTTTGCAGGCAAAATTTTGATCTGAATGTTCCTGTCAAACAAGGGAGATACATTTTTCAACAGGCTGTAGTTAAAAACCTTAAGACTAAGTGAAGCGTCATTGCATGTCTTCATTACCTAAACTGCATTACTGAGATTAGCAGAAAAGCGATTAAAACATGTCTAAATATCAAAGGGGGGAAAATTGTCACAAGACAGGTAAGAGTTATCAGAGCTTGCTCAGTGATCTGGACTAATTACTCTAAAGACATATGTGAAGTTTCAAACAAGTAATCTTGATTGGGTATGCTTTTGGGGATAGCAACTTTTATGCCAAATATTGACCAATACTTTCTATGCCCAAAAAGGGAGATAGATTTGTCCCAAAACAGACAAGAGTTACTCAATTTATGACCGCGAAGACATCTGTGAAGTTTCAAACAAGTATCTTTATTGTTGAGATTGCAAATTCTAGGCAAAAATTCAAACTTGTTTTATTTTAAGTCCAAAAGGGGCATAACTCTAGAATTATTGTTAGCAGAGTTATGTGAATTGTCACAGTTATGCACATTAATGTAACAATGGATGGTCAAGGCAAAACACACCAGAGTAATTAAACACTCAACACTCAAAATATAGTTTACAAATTTAATTACAATAATGAATATATACAAAGATGAACTCAAAATATGAAAATAAGGTGATAAATAGAGAATACAAGGTTACTGTCTTTTGATAACAGTTGATATCGGACGAGGATGATATCAGCCAGGGAAGCCGAGGCTTGCCGAGGCTTTCTGGTCGATATTCATCCGAGTTCGATATCAACTGTTATCAAAAGACAGTAACCTTGTATTCTATTTATTATGCAGCTGACTTCAATTCTCCCTTTTCACAATTAAAAACAAAGAAGTAAATTAAGTGATTTACGTTGTATTTATGACGTCATCAATGGTTTAAATCGGCGTTTTAAATTCAGCGCCGTTAATCAAGTTAATTTTATGCTTTATAGGAAATGCTGAACATTAAAACATACCTAGAAAGCATTTGTGCACTTTTTAGAGGCGGCTTATAACGTTTCAGCTCATATCATTCAGGTAATAAGACATAACTATGAAAATAGGAAGGGGTGAAAAAATGAAAATCAACTTTTTCGCGAAAATTGATTCGAAATTGCTCTAGATGGATAGATAATGTTCTAACTAAGAAAATGAATACCGTCAACACTATATTTAATCCAAAAATAAAAATTCTAGTCATTTTTCGATTTTATGTGATGTGCTGTTTGCTTGTTTTCCCAGAAATTTCAATGAAACGCGCCCCTGTATCCTAAAGCAGCTTCTGAAATGTTGATTTATAGTGTAGCGTGTTAGAAATCCACAATAGCCTAGATCTTATTTCATAAATCTCACTAAATGTCTAAAGTGGGCGGGGCCTAAAACGTGATATCAGGACAGTGTCATAATAACACTGTCCTGTGATATCAGACGTCGCAATATCAAGAAATATCAGACAGGTGTTATCGGGTCGTCGTCATGGCAGTTGCATAATAAAGTCTGGACTATAAATAAAGTGTTAAGTCTAGTCCTGAATAATTCACGCTTACACAATTTCTTTATGGTGAACATGTTTTATAATTAGAAATAGACTGTCCTCGCCATTCAGAACAACATCTCCGTCTTGGCTTTTTGTAAACCTTAATGTCAACTTCACCAGGTGTTTCCTGTGTAAATTGGTCACAACGTAGACTAGTCTGTGCTCGGGAATGAATACATACGGGCGAACCGTGTACTTTATCGATGTAAAGGGTCGGTCTTCTCCAGGAAAGTCATCGTCTGGAGGTATAACAGCTATACTACCACTCCGGGCATTGTATCTTCCAGGGGAGAAAGCTTGATCGAGCTAAGGACGGGACTTTATAACATATAGAATGTCAAAGTCGTGAAAACTGTGTGACCTAATGGTCGGTCTTGTCTTAAATTCCTTATCTTCCCGCCTGTCAATAACCTCCGTGCAAACATGAAACGCACGAATAAAATTTATGTCGGTCAAATAAGTTATATAAATTGAGGTCCGTTATAGTGGTATCAGTAAAATTGTATGCAACAACCAAAAATGCAAAAATATAACTTTCTTCTTACGGAACCGAATTCAATGAAAAATACTTGAAAATAAACGAACTCAATACTAAAAACAATGCTCTTACTTTAATAGGAAAAGTCTAGCAATTTACACAATAATTTAAACTTTGCAAAAACAATGATGAAATTGCTGTCATTATATTTATATGGAAGATTGAGGCCCGTCTGTCAACTTTGTGACACTTGTTATCATAAGTAAGTGTGCCAACTTTGAAGTCAGTAACTATGATAGTACAAATGATATCAGCCTTTAAAAACTTTAATCGACGCCGAAGAATATTCGAGCTTATATAATAATTTGACATCAGATCTCACTATGTGACCGTGACCTTTAGCCTTCAGAAAAATTTATTTATGCCAAAAATGCAGCCTGTAATACTTATATCTACACAATGCGTTTTTCAGAGAAAGAAACCTAGTTTTTGAACACAGATGATGTAGTTCAAATTTGACCGAAATTTCATCTGGACTCTCACTCAAATCTTTCAATGTGTACAAATGGTGTTTCTAAGTTTTCAAACAAAGCTGATCCATATATCGTCTGCAATTATTATGTCCAAGTTTCATGAAGATAAAAATTAATCTAAGAAAGTACTACTTTACTGAACACACATTTTTCCTAAGTAATATTCATGGGAGGTTTCATCAAGACAATCACTCTAAGTATCCAGGCCCCGTGTTCACAGAGAATCAAATAGCAAGATCAAAATCAACATCAAAATTTATATTAAAATTATCTTCATTTTGATCAGGTTTCATAAAGGCTAATAAAATGCATCTCCTACTGTGGAAACAATTTTTTTCGAAGATTTGACCAAGTGACCTGGTGCTCAATGTTTCTTTTTCTATCACTGTATGAATTGTAACTTGATTAACCTCAACAGTGAGATACAACATACTGTACAATCAAGATGAAATTGTGACAAAAAACAAAGCTGCCACTATATTCATCAAATTAGCTTAGAGTTCCATATTTAAATAAAAAAAAACTAAAAACATCTCACAGGTTCACTTATTAAATATAACATGCAAGAACATTTCTGTAGAGTTAGTTGAGTCTAGATTATAATTTTGACAGACTTGATATCCTTTCCTATCAACTTAGTACTTCCTCTTTACCAAAGACACATTAAAGTGGGAATTTGCTTGACTGTATTATAACAAAGCTTTAATAATTGTACAAAATTTCAGAGCTAAAGTTCTCGTAGACGGATCATAATTCAACCATTGAGACAACATGTGGGGCAATTCACTAGGCACAATTCCTTGGCTCTAAATATGATTCAAACCATTGGGTTTGTCCTTTTTAGACATGCATTCAACTACTAGGTCAACAGAGTTATCTTCTTCCCCAGTCATTTCTATATTCCAAAAAGGCTCTTCAGTGTACAGTTCAGTCATGTAAAACATGTAGCTAACAACAACAGTCCAAACATCAATGTGTACTAGAAGGTCATGTTTATTGCCTGAAAAAAAGAGATATTAAATTAAAAGCTTCTTGAAAATGACAGCTGTGGCAACAGTTCTTGCATAAGTTTCCTTTAACAGTATAAAACTCATTTCACTTAGCAAAAGATCAAACAAATAAATGTATAGCGTTGACCTGCATACCACAAGAGCCCTCATTTAACTTAAATAACGCATTAAGAATATGTAAATAAATGACAAAAAAATCATAAAGATACCAAGACCAACACACTGAATGGCCACGATGCAAATAGTTTTGTCGATCATTACGTCATAGGGCATTGTGACTGAACGCAGAGTACCACGATGAATCGGCACATTACTATGATTTTGGTTAATTTCCATACTTGACAGGGCTCACGTGAGTAAAAGCATTAGAAACAGCTTAAACGGACTTACCTACGTAAATGCAACACACATTGAACAAGAAACTCCGTTATATTTTCATATATTCTCTGTCATCTTCCGCTTTCCTTGAAAAATGGCGCGCTTGCTGATATTTACTTCTAAAAACTAAGTTCTAAGTTCTTAGTTCTAAGATGTTAGGACTAAGTTCTAATTTTGTACCCCCCAAGTTCTAAGTCAAAACGGCCCTAATAGGCTTCCGTAATATTTATTTTAATTGTATCTCTATCGAACGTGCATGAGAAAATAAAGGACAATTAACCTTGTTTTTACCATTAATCGAGTAAAGTGTTGAAGGTCTCTGGACCTTTATGTTTGATCAACATAACCAAAACTAAAATAAGGTTTATATTAAAACAACCAGCTTAACACTTTTGACACTCTAAATCTATGTCACTGCTATTGCTATTCTAACATAACTCAAAGCTACATCCTGCACATAAAGTGGAGACATGTGATTTTCACCAATTTAAAGGTCCATTACTAACACCAAATCGAATTTCCTTTTAAATCTGGAATCGTAATGGGCGTCTTCTCAGAAGGAAAAATATGACAAACTGCATTGAATGTGACCATATTGTGTTGAAAATTTGAGTTTAACAAAAGAATTAATAAATTATATTTTGCCTTTTCAAAAACGAAAGTAGGTTTTCCCGTTTTCAAATATTTTTGTAATTTTCCAGAAATCTCCCAGAGAGAGGCTGTAAATAGGTTGTACATGAATAAGCATGCCGATTTTGAATTATAATTGAAGAAATTTACTTGTGCAAAGTATATATCTGACTGTTTACAACATTCAATAAAGCGAAAGTAGGACAAAAAGACCATCCAGGTCAATCTAAGGAAATACACAATCATTCACTCGTTTTTCTGCAGCAGTATTTCAAACAAGGAAATACTACACGGCTATTGTAAAGTTTTAGAAGCTAGTTTTAAACTGTATTTCCTTGTTGCAATTCCAGATTTAAAAAGATATTCGATTTGTTGTTAGTAATGGACCTTTAAGGGAAATCTAACATCTTCAATGGAACCTCATTGATTCAAAGAAGTACACTGATTTTATAGAAGATAGCATTTGACGAGTTCTATAGAAAATCATTAATAAATGGAATTACTGATTTAATTACTCTGTAACTCTACAATCTTTGATTTGATGTGGTTGGTTCAAGAACGAAACAAAAACATTCTCTGAATACAAATTATCTGCAAGTCTGGTTAAAATCACATGAAACCACTAAGCACTCTTTAGAAAAGAAGTGAAAATAACCTAGCACAAAATTAACATTCCACCTACATCAGCTAATTCGTAAACAAAAGGTAAACATTTAGAGAAATTTGGTGAAGACATTGTAAACGTATAACTCACTAATCTTCTTATCGACAAGTTCTTCTATCAGCATTTGGCACTGCATCGTAAGACTTCTTACGTCGGTGCCAGAGACAAACTGTATTTGTTTTTCAACGCACAATTCCTCACTTAGTCCAAATATCAAATCCAAAAGGAGGTCGTTCAATTCTGATTTCTCTCTGAAAAACATGTAAATATATTTAAAAAAAATCATGCCAAAGTCTCGTTTTTGTAATGTATGTCTTTTTTGCAATTTACATGAGGTCTCATCATGGACTTCGTGCTATGAAAACGTATTTGTATCTATCAACAGCTTGATTATAGCTTACCTTTGATTAATCACGACAATATTCCAAACTGGTTGGCAGTACATGAGCCTTGAGCACACCTGTTTGGCTAAGCTGGTCTTTCCAATTCCACTTCTACCACACACAACCACACCTTTAACAAACACAAAGGGTTTGCTAATACATGCAAAACATTAAACATCACTGCTCTCATTTTGTAAGAAATTGTAACTCAACAAAAAGGTTCTAGCTTACATCATTTTTCTTAACCAACCTTGAGACAGTTAGATGTACACTACAGTTTTTCTATAAACAATAATATACATTCCTTGAAATAACCTACAAAATGAGTACAAAAAAAATGTATTGCTTATACCATTTTTCTTAACTAACCTTAGATGGCAGTTAGATGTACATTGCACTATGTCTATTAACATTATACAGTATCCTCTTAATACAACGAGTGATTATGTTACTTTAATTCATCAGCTTCCACACTTGTCTTACCTGCATTAGTATTACTTTAGTAACATCTTTACAGACATAGTGTATGGTGACATATTTCTGCCGTAAGTAATTATTTTATGTCCGTGTTAATAACTAGTATCTAGTAATCTACTTACTATTTGCGAAATACCACAATTAACTACAAACTAGGGACAATAGAGAAGGTGTGTAAACTTGTGTAGTTTTACAACAGACACTGTACTTATATCACCGAGAACCGGACAAAAAAGTGAAACAACTATTGATGAAACATATACATGTAGACATTTTTTCCAATAGTGAGACCGACATAGTAGCTGCAACACCAATGAAAAGCCCTTCATACAGCGTTACAGAAGGATTCCACCTGGCATGGTAGACGAAGTGCGTCAACACATACAGCATCTTTTAGCAAGTGGTGTGATATGTAAATCCAAGTCAACTTGGGGTCAAACGTAGTCCTTGTTAGTAAGTAGAATGGAAAGCTCCATCTTTATTGAATTCAAGTATCGAAGAAGTTTTTGACGTACCTAAAGAAGTTTCATGGATTATTTCAATTGATATGACAGAAGGATATCATTACGTAGAGATACGAAATGAGTATAAGGAGCATACTGCAATCAGAGTGGGACCCATTGGTGTTTTGAGTATGTAAAATGCCTTTCGGACTTATTAACTCGCCTGCAACCTATAGCAGACCCATAGAGTAGTGTTTGGGTGACGACAATGTAAAATCAGCATAATTTGTTTACACGATCTAATTGTCTTCGCTGCCAGCTTCTAGCTTCATCCAGAACGCCTCCAGTTAGTTCAAATACGACAAGAATGCAACATCAAACTATTCGCAGATATAAACTTTCTTTTTCAACGCTGTGTAAAGTTCATAGGCCATGTTGTGAGTAAACAGGGGATGGAAACAGACCAAGCAAAACTTTGAATATAAAGAACTGGCCTACTTCAACAAATCCATACGAGTTACGCTCTTTCTTATCCTTCGCTGGCTAATACCACGTTTCATTAATAATTTCTCTCGTATTACTATACCCCTCACAGATCACCCTCTACTTCACCAAAGAAGAAAAAAATACAAAAAGAAAATGATTCATGGATTTTGGAGGAAGTGCTGTACCACTGAGACTCACTTAGTCAAGGCCAACACCTACCCACTGAGAGGCCACAAACTGAGATACCTGATCCCACATTCCAGAATAGCGTTACATAAAGCCTCATTCTTTTCAAGTACCATTCGATTATGGAATGCACCTACAGTTACAGTTGTCGCGGCCACTACCATCGAAGGATTCAGGTCCGGGTTGCAAGCGGTCATTGCAATGTCGTGCTTTATGAGTTTTGCTGTATATACTCGGCGTTTTATCTGCACGTATCTCCATGTATGGTCAACCGCCTCGATAATACTCTGTTTTGAGGAATTATTGAGAATTACGAAAAGAAGAAAAATAGTTCTTCCGATCCTGGATGGATCGATCTCGTATGTAATAAGATTAGCAATCCTTGGGTGAGCAGTTTTTAAAGTGAGAGGCAGTTGTTTATATAAAAGAAGAAGTTGTCTTGCATTTTCATGGGTTTTATGCAGTAGACTCCATGTATGTGCTTTGTGCATCAGTTCACTTTCTGTCCAGGTAATTCACTGGTTTGCTAGTATTGCATTCATCACAAATAGTTGTATTCGGGCCAGTTTAATGTTCAGATCGCGACCCAAGATGGCGTTCTCAAGTAATTATCTTTATTCTCTGTACATGTATCATCCAAGTTAAAATGCAAGAAGAGATTTGTGTTGTATTCTTGTTAATAGCTCCAGTACTTACAACACAACAGCAACACAGTGAGAGTGTTCTTCGTGTTGAGAGGGCTGCAGATTCCTTCAGTCGGGTAGGTGGAGTACATCTAGTATTGCACATGTATATGTATAACGATCTATGTGATTATGTAAAAAACTTTTGTAATTGTTTTAAGGATTTTAAGGTAATTCGCTGTTTTAAGAGGGGGCCGCTAAGGACACCAGGCTCAATTAAAGGTTAGTATTGGTCAACAGAACGAGATTCAACCAATTAATGACTCACACTGGGATTAAGCGTAGATCGTAACAAGTTACATAATATTTTTTAAAAGGGGGGTCTTCGAGCATTATTTTTCATAAAATTGCAATAATGTTAAGTCGACAATAAGAATAATGATAACCTCGTCTGAAGTTAATGAGCGCATTTTGGCGTCATACATGAATCGTATAAGGTCCGCATAGACAAAGATGAACGTTGAAACAGCCATCTTTTGATACACAAATGTAGAATAATCAATAGATCTACTAGTATGGGACAAATAAAAACAGATAGTGATACCCATAATTTACATAATTATATTGAAGTGTCTGGATAATATATATACGACGTTGTTCCATGTGCAGACGACAATGGACAATGGAGCGCAGACGAGAAGGTCAGTTAAAACGTTTGGAGAAATTTTCGCAGAGCACAAGCACAAGGTAATATCGGGACAAACGGGGATAATCAGGGGAGCTGTGATGGTCAGAGAAATATAGAAACATGCTAGTTTATCTTTGAAATGTAACTTTAAGCAGATTAATTAATTATGAAATATACACACACATCCGTCTCGAACGCTTGCAACGTGCGTTCCATCAAAAAGTATCAATTAAGCCCATGGTGGCAAAAATTTACATAGTATAACGACAAACAAAAGAGAAATAAATTGAAAATTGAATAATTTATATTGTTTGATAGCTCGTTCGTTGCATAATCATGTTCCCGCATAATCACCTACATGGCATGATGTTATGATCATTTTATATCGTTAAAACAAAATTGTCGCTTTGTAAAAGCAGATCATTTAGGAATCTAAATGATGATGTTGAATACTACAGTTGGCGTTTCAATGAACCTGCTAAAAAAGTAAAGGCGACGTAATTGAACAGGAGACGATTACAAAGGTTCAAGATTTATTTACAATCCTTTTGTATGCAATTAACATAAACACGGAAGTAAAATTTAACATATTTATGAAAACACATGGGCATAGAGGACAACGGCTAAATTCAGATTTCGAAAGGCTTGAAACATGCTTAGTTGCAACCTAGAAGACATGCATACTATACACAGGTCTGGGTAGAAATTAAGGTTTAACTAAAACTTTGGAAGCAGTTGGGCTTTTGCGTCAAGAAGAATCTACATGATATAAATATATTTGATATACTTGGTAGTTTTTACTCTGTATAGAAAAGGTTTTCGGAACGTAGAAATATGTAATATTGACTGTAGTAATGTTTGTTTGATTGGGTGTTAAACGTCCGTTTTCAACAGAGTATTACAGTTGTTTACAGGCGGGCAGTTTACTATACCATCGTTCCTGGGAAGGATCAGTACTAGACTACCATCCTTAGTAATAAACGGCCAACTTTATCACATTAAGAGAAATGGTCGGTATCAGGGCTCGAGCCTATAACCCTCAATCAGTGAGAGGTAACAGTGATTTTAAAATTTAACAAGAGCTGTCCATAAGACAGCACGCTCGACTATTGTGGGTGTTTGCTAATAAAACAAAACTTTTATCAGTATAATAGCAAAACAAAATTCTGCTAACTATTAAGTATAAACTAGGAAAGTTGAATCATAAAAAAAGTCAAAATCTATAACTATAGATTTAATTTTTGGTAAATTAATTGTTTGATACAAAATTTACCCTGAACACTATTGCAAGGTTTGATATAACTACCATAAGTGGTTACTGAGATATGTGCATGATAGTACCTTGCATGCAAAACTTTAACCAAATTTTCAAAGTCAAACAAGGGCCATAATTTGTACTAAATTTAAACAAGAGTTATCTGTCTTGACTGTGTGACACCTCTTAAGACATTAAAAAAGTTTCAAGTCAATATCATAAGTGATTACTGAGATATGTTCATGATAGTACCTAGCAGGCAAAACTTTAACCAAATTTTCAAAGTCAAACAAGGGCCATAATTTGTACTAAATTTATAAAAGAGTTATCTGCCTTGATTGTATGACACCCCTAAAGACATGAACAAAGTTTCAAGTCAATATCATAAGTGGTTACTGAGATATGTGCATGATAGTACCTAGCAGGCAAAACTTTAACCAAATTTTCAAAGTCAAACAAGGGCCATAATTTGTACTAATTTTTTTCAAGAGTTATCTGCCTTGATTGTATGACACCCCTTAAGACATGAACAAAGTTTCAAGTCAATATCATAAGTGGTTACTGAGATATGTACATGATAGTACCTAGCAGGCAAAACTTTAACCAAATTTTCAAAGTCAAACAAGGGCCATAATTTGTACTAAATTTTTTCAAGAGTTATCTGCCTTGATTGTATGACACCCCTAAAGACATGAACAAAGTTTCAAGTCAATATCATAAGTGGTTACTGAGATATGTGCATGATAGTACTTAGCAGGCAAAACTTTAACCAAAGAAGCAACGCCGACGCCGACGCACAAGTGACTGTAATAGCTCTCCATATTCTCCGAATAGTCGAGCTAAAAAACGGCAACTGTTTTTTGTATCATGGCTACTGCATATTTGTATAGGAAAACACTGTACTGTATTTGTGATACTTTGCATTGTGTATGGGGCGGAGCTTAGACCGTGCTCTATCTACAATAGAGAACATGATCTATCTGCAATAGAGAACACTTTTCTTCAAAAACAAGCAACAATTGCCAAAGAAGGAAGATGTAGCTCTGTAAAATCGACCTAAACTTAAATGTTTAAGAGGAAGGGAAGGGTGGACATACATATACACGAACTCGAAACACCAGTCTCCTGAGCAGTTTATATCATCATGCAGTTTTCATTTGTGAAAGCATGATGTCGTCGGCATCTAAAGAAACTTGTGAAATAATGATATCGTCTAAATATTTTAATTGACTGAATTCAAGTTCATTAGCCATCTGTAACAAAACATTATCCTGCAATTCTAAAATATCCATAATGCAGAGTTCACCTATTCTTCTAGGCGTTGTTTTTTTCAGGGAGGTCAGAGTGATCAGAGTGACCAAACAATATTAACGCGATCCCACCCATTTTGTTACGTCACACGATGTTTCGGGGCCTGCGAGCTATCAATCAAAATGTACATGATGGTGTACGTGCCATTATCAACGTGCCATAATACAAATCAGATAGAGTGACTGTTTGCTCAAATAATTACGTCATTTCTCGGGGGCTACGCCCCTCGAAATAACGAAATTATTCTTGCAAACAGTACTCTATCTAATACATATACAGAACAGATGTCATTCAATTGCAGTGCTATTACTGTTACGAAATTGTAGACAACATGTCTTAATTAATACAGAGGAAGTCGTAGCATTTAAATTTTTACTGACTAGCATAATATATACATTTTAATTTCAAAACCGTAGGCAATTCTTTGCCAATATATACTGCATTTTTGCCTTGCTGCAAATGTGCGTAATAACGCCAGACGACAGTCCGCATGCACATTATTATTCCACAATCATTATTCGTAATGTCCGAACTTTACTTATTGCAATTTTGTGAAAAATAATGCGCGAAGACCCCCTTTTTTATTTTTTATATAACTTGTTAGTATCTACGCTTAATCCCAATACGATTAAAATGAGCGGGTTCACAATTCTGGGTGAAAAATTTGGCGGATTTTGAATATCAAACGTTTCGCGTTGGAAATAATGACGACAAAAGCATAAAACATGTATATGTGCGTATTCCGCAGATAGAATGCTAGCATTGGTATTTTTAAAATGACAATATGGGCAGATTTGAACGTTGATTTTACACCATTGACATTCGACGTCAAATGAGCATGTGTTTCACAGTGAGAAGCAGCAAAGGCGCCTTCTTCACTATATATATTATCTGATCACTTGGGAACTTTGGCTAACCTTGTACACCCAATTATAATATTCAATTTATCTCTCTGTGTGAAAACTGAAAGAAAAGGTTTCATAACAAAGATTACCGTTATAACCCTGTCTCAAGTATTCCAGAATAGCTTCCATCTGATGTTCTCTACCAACAAAATTGGGGTCCTGATTGTTCCTTTGAACGTATTTTAATTTTTCTTCTTCGTATTTCTTTATCCAGTCTTTGTAATCGATTTCACCTGGAATAAAATTAACATTGCATGCTTAGCAGTTTATGTACCAGTACACTCGACATCAGAACAATTACTTCAGGGACTCTCTGGCTGAGTGGTTAAGTCACCGGCTGCGAAATATACCCCTACTGTAGATTTGAATCCTGCCAGGGTCATCAGATTCTTTCAGTTGTCCAGCTAGGTGAGATCGGTAACATTACATGCTTACATGTAATAGTTAGAGGCTAAACAGAGAAATTTATGCAATATAGAAACCAAAAGGAGGGTAGCGCTAGCGACCGACTGGGTTTCTATGTTGTATAAATTTCTCTATTTTAGCCTCTAACTGACTTAGTGTTTGCCCTACATTTTGTACTATGTGCAGCTTGTTTACATGTGCTTATATCTAAACCACGCCTCCCGTGTTCGTGTTGGCGCATGCCTAAAAACTACCACACTATATTTGGTAGTACACACTGCAGTCACTGCACGTTTGTTACAAACACACTTTACTGGCGCGAAATTAACCACGCTTCACTTTTTCTCTCACTTTTTACACATGTAGGTGCAATGGATGCGAGTTTTGACTTGGACTTGGACTTGGTTGATTTTTTGTCTGACGATTTTCCAGGTTATTTCGAACAAGAGCCATGTACATCAACTCAGCTTCTGGGTATATCAACCCAGCAATTGATGCCAGATGTAAAGACAGGTAAATGCATGCCACTGTCGCTGTGACATAATTTACATGTTTCATGTAGATCTAGCTATCCTGAAAATAAATTTAATTGTAGCAATCGATGCAAAACTGTCTTATCTAATTAAATTATGACCTTTACACAACAGCCATCTTTGCTGTATTGCAACCCTTTAGCTGAATTTTTATTTTTTATTTTTTTCAGAAACGTGTGGTCGATTTGCAAATCCTGTTTCATCTATAGAATTGAAAGAGCGACAAAAGAATGCAATACCGAAGAAAACGAGACAATCCAACAACTGGGCTGTATCTCTTCGGAGAGAATGGGCAGAGAACAGAAACGCAAATTTCGAAACTGCGCTCGAGCCTGGATTTCCCATTCCTTTGGATGTTGGAACTATCAAGGATTACTCAATATTAAATTATTGGCTGCAACGTTTCATTGTAGAAATAAAAAGAAAAGATGGACTGTTGTATCCTCCTAACACTTTAGTACAAATTACAAGTGCCATTCAAAGATATCTGAAAACGGAGTGTGGGGTCAGTGACATTAATTTTTTTAAGGAGGACGATGTTGTTTTTGCTGATTTCCGCAAAACATTAGACGCAAGAATGAAAGAACTTACAGGACAAGGCATTGGTGTAAAAACAAAGAGATCTGACCCTGTTACAAAAGAGGACGAGAATACACTGTGGACGTCAGGTGTTTTTAACATGAGCACTGCGATCGGTTTAAGCAGTGCTGTTTTTTTTATAATGGAAAAGTATTTGGATTTAGAGGATTCACAGAACACTCAGACTGTCAGGCTGAACAGTTCGAGTTTGCGCATGACCATACTAATGATAGGAAGTACATTCAGTTTACACCACGTGTACGAAAGAATAGCCAAGGTGGACTAAAACACAAACGGATAAACAATGACCCTCTAATTCACTATGATCAGCCTGGTAATCAAACTAACATCTATAACATTTACAAAAAATATTTGGATCTTATTCCGCGGATAGGGCCTTTTTATCGAAAACCATTGGGAGGCCTTGATGAGAATAATAATTTGAGGTTTGGGTGTGCTACGATAACGCAGAATACACTGCGTCAAAATGTAAAACGTTTCTTTGAAAATGCAGGTATCTCGACTGACGGGAGGAACATCACTAATCATTCCGCACGTGTAAGTTTATGCACCACGCTATACAATGAACGTTTCAGCGATAAATCTGTGGTAAGCCGAAGTAAACACAGAAGTTCTGTAGTGCAACAGTACCAACGTGAAAATTTCGGACTGTTGAACGACATAAGCAATGCCTTAGAACCACCAAAACCTTTGCTTCCAGCAGATGAGTCCAAAGAAGTGAAGTCAACTCCGTCAGAGCAACCAGCCCCGGCACCCCCGGCAGGCGCTTGTTCTAACCAAGAGACAAACCGTTCAAACGAAGATTTAACTGTGTTCGTTCCTATTTGTGTTAAAAAAGTCATAATCGTAAAAGATGGGAAAAAAGTAGCAATCGATATATAAACAGCTGTCAATAAATCGGCGTATTTCTTTTTTAATGCAAGTCTGAGGAATTAAATTTTGTGGGAACAGTGCCTAACATTTGTTTACTTTCTTGTTTGAATGTCTAAAGTTAAAAAAAGATAAGGATTATAAAGAAGGTATCGTTATGTAATTTTGTGTTGTTTGTTTTTGTTTCCTATGGCGTAATGAATATTAATGAGGCTGGTCTGTTTGCGCATGCGCAAAACAGGTCCATAGAGCCTGGCTCTATCTCGGATAGTGGTGACATAGAATTCTCCGTAAGATGTTTATGGCAAATAGACCGACAGAAATTTAAATTTTTACGCGTTTTCATTGGAGGAAAATGTAGGGCAAACACTAAAAAATCACTGCGTAGTTTGAACTTGTCATAGCGGTGTCAATACGAAGGCTGCATGTGGAACGTGTAAGCAGACGTAATTTTTTCTGCCATGAGTACTTAAATTACTGTAATATTTTGGACACTGGCAGAGTGCGGCAATTGATGCAAAACGGGTAAAATATGAGACACATGACTGGTGTATGGTTTAAGGCTGTTTAGTGAACATTTTCATATTTTGGAACATGCCCGGATAACAACCAAACTTTATGTACGACTGCTGTATGACCCTAGATGTACTGTGGTGATCAAAATTATGTCGTCCAAAGGGGTTGGGACCTGGCAAAAGTGCGTCACTGTCCATACCCTGAAGTGGCTATTGCAATTAAAAGTCACAATAGCACAATAACAATTTAAGTAGCTCTTACCTCCCCCCCCCAAAAAAAAAGTCTCACCGGCGGAAATTACCATCATTTTGTACCGAAAATATTCCTAACTTTGCTATTTCAAATCGACAAGTGTATGTTAGAAATATACTGTAGAGCAGCATTTGTTTTTAATGATATTGCAAAAAATAAAAGAGGATTTCTGGTAACTATTGTTATTGAAGAAACGACTTGAATGCGAAAGAACGGCATATGTCAACATTGTTTGAGAGTGAATAGAACATGGTCCTATCATTATTCTATCAGTGAATTAATTTTGCTATAGCCTATCCGTAATTTCAAATTGATCCTGAGACTTTAATTTTGACTATTCGAGCTCGTATTGATTTTATTATGTCGGGTATTTCAACATGTGCCACACTGCTCTATATTAATTGCAATACGCTGAATTGCAATACTCGTAACTAGATTATTTATGTACTTTGCAATGACCGTTCCGAATCAAGCAATGTCGTCGTGAATTATCGCTAAACAAGTTAAATTAGACCAGCATAGTAACTTATTATCTTTTTATAAGTATAGATCCTTCAACTTACCGTAAAGTTAAAATGACAGAAATGTTCAGAATGATGAAGGCTCGGACTGATACTAAATACTACAGGCTAGTACTCAAACTGTGTGTTGTAAATTATCTGGGTCGAGTCATTTCGCCATGTATTCCTTTCTATTAAAACATATTGTGCTTTATCTTACCGCATCCACCAAAAAACGGTGCTCGGTCGAGCAACTGCTTCAAGTGTTCCTCTGACTTATTTTCGCCCAGAGAATCCTCAAGTGTTCTGAAATACTGCGTGTAGTCCCCAGGCTGCTCGAAACGCGAAAACCTCTTGTAGTCATCTGCACTGAGCCAATCTTTGGAAAAGAATAGAAACTTTTGAAATTCATCGATTTTTAAATTCTGACATATATTGTCCACCATGCATCTCCATGGGTTAACTGTCAGCGGATCATCAAAGCTGGAGTCCGCCGACTGAAGCGGTGGCCTTGATGTCATTTTTATCTCTTCTCAATCTGAGCCTGTTTTATCTGCTTTAACGTACATCCCTTGTTCAACTTCTAATATCAAGTTCTGGAACATTTGTATTCTCGATTATCCTTTGCATATTATATCAATGTTGTATTCTGAATGTAACATTTGCATGCTCCATTTCAAAATAACGTGTTTTGTCATAGCTTTTTTGTCTTGAATGAGTTATCAGATTACCTGCTGTTATATATGCATCATTGACCCACTATACAATATTCTTCTTTATATAGATCTATTATGTTTACCATTGGCACGATATTTAAATTTGTCAAAGGCGTAATCGATTGTGGTGAATGGAAAGTTTATATCCTCCAATTTATTCTACACACTTGCACGTATTTAATGCACAAACGTATGCCGATATAGTCATTAAACAAATTACTTCCGCGAACAAAAACTAAAACCCGATCAGGGGAAGTAACACACCTTGGTGACAAAAGGTCTTCGAAGTGAAACTAAAAACATAGCTACGTCATCAGTTAAATTGTCAATTTGAATCACTTATTGTTCCGGTGCATTGAAGCTTCGATTTAAAAGAGCAAGCAATGGGGAAAAATTTATATAAAGATATGTAAGACTAGGAACTACAGTACATGTTACTATCAGGCGCGTAGGAAGGGTATGGCAGATGTGGATTCACTAAATGGACGAGGGGTCCAGGCGCCACTTAGGGCAGAGTTTGATAAGGGACCCAGGGCGAGCCCCCCGTCAAAAAGATTTTGGGAATTTTAGTAAAAATTTAAGTACTACATGTATATGCTATATGCTTTGGCCATCAGGCACATCCCTGGTAGGGGACAGTGGGGTAAGTCCCTGCCGAAAAAAATAGTTGGAAATAATTGGGAAATTTAAACGAAACTTTAAAGCTGTTCAAATTATTATATGCTATCTTTGAATACAAAAAAGAATACTAACATAAGTTTGTATTGTCAGCCTTTATGAAGTAGATTTTACTTAGAGCAATCCATCTTGGTGAAGTGTCTTTCTGAAATTTGACCTACGTCCGAGTTGCATCTATGTTGGAGCATAGTTAGTTATCCTGAATTTGAGCTACGAAAAGGTCTGAGGAGCATAGCTAGACCAGAAAAGGCGCCAAGACGTAATATTTGATACCAAATGCTCTCTCGACCGGGCCTTGTAGGAAGTACAACAAGGCACACGTAAATATTTGGATAAACTTGTCCCTATTTGCGAGATATTTACAGCTTTAACAAAGATGAAAGGCTTATTATCGGTAAGGGACCACCTTGTCTTCCAACGGGCTACTTCCCGTCAGAACTCTTCCCAAATCAACCTGGACCTCATGACTGATTATACGACTCGATTTCGCCATCAGGTTCTTTGTATATTAGCCATTGTGATAGGAAGCGGTCATGCGCAGTTAGCAGGCACTTTTATCTTATATCAAAAAGCCTGCCCTAAAAAATATACGATGAATATTTTACACTAGTAGAATCATTAGGCTAGTGAAAAGGTCCGAGTTGAATTTAGAATTTTAAATTAATCTTGAACTTGGACGAATATGTAAATCCAGTCTATATTAAACGGTTTTAAAGTTTAAAGCAATAAATTAAGATTTAAAAAATGTATATCTCTGAAAATAATGTGGATTCACCTGCGTACCTGCGTATAGGTAGCAACGCGCCTGACTATTACCACATTGATATAGAAATGTCTATCAATACAAGGGAAACCACTTACAAGCTATAGCTCAAACTCCCCGCAGCGGTTACTTCCTCTTACAGTATAGAGCGGAGCTCGCAATGAGGAGCCCGGGGATCTGGGAGTTAACCACTACGTTTGGGTTTGGACAAATGATAGACGGTGCTGATAATATCAAAAAAAATAATCGCTTAAAACAGTCATATTGGAAATTTTTACCATTATCGAATAATCTAACTCATTTATACATTTCCATCTGGCATTAAAACTATGATAGAATTAAGAAGGTTCGTCAGGATCACACAATTAAACAACAGGCCTCACAAAAATATTACGTTCACAATTATAAGGACTGATTTTAATCTGTAGATAATATCCCAAAACGAAACGAGCAATTCCACTACTTAGTGTCCCCGCCAAAATGGCTAATGAGGATAATTTATGTATTTAAGAAAATGAAAAGCCGCACCAATCTCGAAGCGAGGCATATTTTTAGCAAGGAGATTCCATTTTTCGACGTAAGCTGTTTAATTTGGGATTTTACCTGGTTTTGCACCGATCAAATGTTATTAATAGAAGCGTGGTAAATGAAATGAATTACTTTGATTAGAGGTTTTCTCCTAGGGTGAGTATTCGATTTGTTTTTGTTTAAAAGTTATCTCGTCTTCTGAAGATATACAGACACAGCTGAAGATTCTAGGACCTCTTTATATTAAGAAAGAGATCGTCTCTATTTGATAGTTACAAAAGCCGACATAAGCATACTCAATGCAGGTTTGGATAGTGAACATCACAATGAGTAAAATAGGACGAATATGGTCATCAACAACATAATAGCACAGAAATTGAATTTGCAAGTCATTTGCGTATGTTCATGGACATCGGTGATAGAATGACTTTTAGACGCCATTAAATGAGACCATAAATGGCACGATATTCCGGTTATTTTAAATGCAAATAACGCAAAATACGCTTGTATGTTAAGTGCATGCACAAGATTATTAGTCAAAATGTCAAAATATAATCGAAGTCGGCTGTCAGTTAACATATAGGCTACTGCTGTTGGAGTGCTAAGGGATTCTAAATGGAAACAATACTAAATAAATGAGGGTACTGTATATACATTTTATAACATTCATATAGAAAATCTAAAAATCTAGTTAGTTTAATTCATTGTAGACTTTTTGTACATTTATTTAAACTAACCATTCATTAAATCGTTTAATCGTAGACGCATATTTTCACTTGCAATGTTGTACAGTCTTGAATTCCGACTTTAAAACATTACTATATATATACATGTACCAGGCATGGGGTCAATTACTTGGTAACGTAATGCATTACCATTACCATTTAATTGCGATTTACCTCATTACCATTACCATTACAGCAATTTTGAAGATAATGCATTACCATTACCATTATATTTAAACAGTTTAAAGAACTAATACTAATCGATACTTTTATTCTGAAAATTGTCACATGTTATGAGTGCACACAGTAAATAACTACTACTAAATGTACATTGTAAATGTATACTGATAGTTATGTATGTCAAATGTTTGATAAAAAATGTCTCAGTTGTCTTGACTGTACTCCAAAGCCCAAACTTGATGCGAATGATGTACTAATCTATACAGTACAGGGCTGTACAGTGAACAGACTATTCTTGAGTTAATAGAACAATCATCCTGAGTTTTGTTAACAAAAAATACATGTCATTTACAATATACTGACTGTGTTGTACAGTATAAGGGTACATTTTGCATAGGATTTAGGATTAACATGCTGAAATGTGACTTTTGATCCTTCACACCTGTTTGTTTTACTATACAAAATTCACAGGTTATATATATATCATTGTACATACTTGTTGTATAGCTTATCCTTCACACCTTATATTTGGTCAAACAATGGACTGTTCAACACCTACATTGTGATCAGAGGGTAAATTTATTTATTAAAACATTTGTTTTAAAGACAATAAAAGCATGAATTTTCTCAATATATAGATAAGTAATGGCAAGTAATGGAAAAGTAATTGACCATTACCCTCATTTTTTAAAATAATGCATTGCATTACCATTACATGTAATGAGAAAATAGCTCCATTACCCATTACATTCCATTACTGAAAAAATAATAATGCCCATTACCATTATCCATTACCCATTGCCCCATGCCTGACATGTACTGCAGTATACTATTACATACTAAAACGACACCAGTCAAAGACTCTCCCAACAAGAAATACAAAACCATCAAATCATTGATTAAAAGCAAAATCAAAAACTTGCACGAGGCATATAAAGAAAATATACTTGACATTACACTCAAACAAATTCTCAACTAAAAAGCTGCACAGTCTCTTAGAGAATTCCAAACGAGACTCCTAAGGCATTGCCCCGCCCAAAGACCCGTTTTCAGGTACTCTTCAATCTAGCAATAAACAGAAAGATTATTAATCGCTAACGCTCCCTCGCAATAAGTATAGGTTATAGGTCTATATTACAGGAATAAACAAATTTATTGCGAAGGAGCGTTAGCGAACCGATGCAATAAGTTTGTTTATTTCTGTAATATGGACCTATAACCTGCTTACAGTTTTCCCATATACAGACAGTATTTGTATTTAAATATATAGAGATTTCGGGCGGAGCTTATCTCTGTGATGTCACAGTCTTACTTATTGGAAAAATAAGTGAAATAATTATTTTCATATTGGAGATATCAAGGTCTTTCAAATAGTATTTTGAAAGACCTTGGAGATATTGAGTCAATCTGAAGAATAGAATTTGCTTTTTTTGAATGAAATGGGTGCATTTGATTGGATTGGAAAGGACAAACTGTAAATTTGTTTATTCCTGTAATATAGACCTATAACCTATACCTATGGCACGCACGCCTGTCCATAATCCTCGAAAGAAGGGTAATATATAGACAGGAGCGTATAATTATCAAGAAAATTGAAAAACTAAATAATTCAAAATGGTAAATGGTTCAAAACATATTTACCGAACTCATGAATTGCCTTTTGATGAAATAATAAGCTGATAAGTATTCCATGTACTGATTGCATTTATCTATGAAGATGACATCGACATAGCAACCATTCGTTAGTAGTAAAACTATAGACTGGTTTCTTGCAGTTTAAATAATTTATATGAGAAGTACGGGTACCAATGATTCGGAAAATCCACTTTTCTAAAAATTAGATTGACGTAATTTCGGACTTTCCAGTATCTGTTAGTGATTTTCCACCCAAGAATAATTATTTTCTGAAATTCTATGATGATTTACTGAAAAGATAAATGGAAAATATAAGTTTGTCAAGAGACGCAGACGTAGAGTCAGATGGAGGTACCCTCCAATGGCAAAAGATACAGTTTTGTAAGTTTCACAAGCCTTCCCCCCCCCACTGAGATGGACTGATAAATTCGTGCCCTTGCCTCTCGTCAGTACAGTATTTTTACATATTAGGATTATGTTTGCAGAGAGTGTAGCCAAGTATTACCATGTATCACCATGCAAACTGCGTGGTTGTTCATTTGATAATCCCAATGGTTTTGTTATTTCGATCTGCTTAATATTTTCCTGCCGTATCTCATTTATTAGACAGTGGCTAGAGTTAAAGTACCATAACTCTAGCCTCTTGGTCAAGAGTTACGGGAGTTCTGTATTTCTAGACAATCCCATGCATATTGGCTACAGATACGGAAGTTTATAAAGGCATAATCATGTATGTTGTTTTAAATATATTCATGGTAATGTATTGTAAACTTTTAAAGCTATTTCACCAGTATTAGTGAATTCATAAGCCGATGTGTCAGTAAATTTGGTAATACATAATACATTGCTATTACATTACAGAATTGTCATTGCTGTCTTAGTTTTTACTTGAGCATTTAATAGATGGACAATTATCACAGTTTTTGCAACGGAAAAAGTGTTATTGACTTGTTGTTTTTGGTAGCGCGTTCGCCTCGGGATCGAAGGGCCCCGGGTTCGATCCCTACCATCGCCATGTCGGTAGTGTCCTTAGGCAAGACACAATTAAATCCACATTGCCTCTCTCTCTTCGAGGTTGATTCCATCTGGAATGAGTCTTGAGAGCGATTAATATAAGTTGTAAGAACTTGTTTCGCAATCGAGAATAAATAAATTAGTATAAACATATGTTGTTTTTGTATTTAATTGTCCAAATACATCCAAGCAACACCACGATAAGGCACTCAAATCGTGCCCCTAAAATATATATCTATTGTAATTTGACCGAAAGTACATCTGTAAATTTAAAAATAAATCTTAATTTTGTTTTTTGTCTATATTTTCGTTCTCTTAGAATTCTAATATCCTTCTTTTCTTTATCTTTCTATTATTTTATTAACTTTGTTTGTAAACAGAACATTTAACTTTGTGTAAACATACATAATGAAGATGACAATTATAGTTCCGATATTATCAATATAATTAAGTATAACCACAATGACGCCTGTGAAACTGCCGTATAGACTAGGACAGATCAGTTTATTCACAAATAGTGGTAAAATATTGTTTACAACATACATGTACTATTATGCATATATAAACATTTGTAACTCTAGCCAATCCTCATAGGATTTTCTAGAGATACAGAACTTCTGTAACTCTAGACTCATACTGTAGTAGTAACCTCGGGTGATAATTTTCCAAATACTGTCTGCATCCATTCCTTACTTAATGTCAGATTGTTTGTAATTTATACAAAAAGAATATAACACAACAATAAATGTAATAAAAAAAAAGAATTAAAATGTTTAACTAATCATCAATTTTTTAACAAGGGTTGTAGCTATAGGTAGCTTTGTTGCATTTTTATATACAATTCCATGCTTGAGATCACAATGTAACATATTTCTGATGTTCTCTTTTTAACTTGTTTGCTAAAATTGATTGCTCTTCTTTTCAGCTATTAATCCCTCAATCAGCATGGCTATGGATATTGATGAAAGGCAGCTTTCAAGTGACCTTGAGCAGCACCTTAGACTAAATGCAGAATCTGTAAGTGCATGGTTCCACATTAACCCTTACACTGCTATATAGCTTGGAAACAATATCCATTTTTCAATTTGGACATTGAAGGTACATATGGTACAAATTAACGTACCATAAATTGTTCAATGAAAATTGAGCAATGCAGATCATGATCAATCTACAGGCTGTCAGAGCATGATTTTAAGGGTCCAAGGGTAGAGTTACTTGTTGCCTAAAAGTGGTATACACTATACAATTGAACGTGCATTGATAGAGTAACAACCTGCATTAAGCAGTCAGTTACTCTGTATTGCAACATCCCAAAGTAGTGCACCTGTATTAAGGAGGCACTTGTCATTAATGGACTTTTTAGTTGCATCCATGGGCTGGCTGCGTAATACAGGTGTGTTTGTACTTGGTATACTGTACACAAAATATTATCCGGTTAGAAAGACTACTTTACTGCATTCATACTCTTTTAAAATGAAAACATTCATTTTTAATAGATGGAAAGTGAGGAAATGGTCACACGTGGGCCTGAAGGACAACTGACTCCAAAGAAGGAGAATAGAACGCACCCATGTATGTTTGCTGGACAGACTGAATCAACCATTGATCCCTTTATATCTCCATTCAATCATGGCAACTTCTATCATCCGTCTGGTAGCAGGTCTCAGTTTGTACGTCCTGAGAGCCACAATATACCATGGGCACAACCTGTGAACATAGGGCCATACAGGCAGGATGACTCCTTGTCTTCTCTGGATCTTGAAACGGACAAAGAACCATCTATTGTACCCTTTAATCAGGTCCAATCTCCATCAAGTATGCAAGAGTTTTCTAAAGGTGGGTTTCAGGGTTTGATAGCTCAACCCACTGATATGGGCACTAGCTTTGGTCAGGACAAATACCCACATGAAGATAAGTTAAGAAGGTATGAAGGGGAACCAGGGTGTGATGTCACAAGTCCACATCATCAGGTATGGCAACAGAAGGTACAGCAGCCTACCCAAACTATTGTGACCACACCTACTGAACATGATGTATCTATGGAAACTTACACTTTTGAACTAGATGAATTTGGAGAAGGGTAAGTTCATGCAATTTTCTGTAAAACCTAAACCATAAAACTCACATTAGCTATTTAATTTTGTTGAAAGATGCAAATGTTAAAATTTTTAATGATGTTATGTATGTATTTACCAGTTAAAAGTACAGCAGCTGCTGTACATTATACTATATTTCAGATGATTATAATGTTAGATACATTCATGTAGTGAAAAATACCTTCGCTTAGCAGTAGATCAATTACACATGTATGTATTGTAATGATTTAGATGCATGATGCGCTGATAATTAGTAGCAATGTGATCTTCATTGCAGACCTCTGCACACACTATCAGCTGTCACTGAAAAGACAACACTAGCCAAGTCTATTGACATACTTCAGAATTGTGGGGTTGTGAGACAGTGTCTTAATCTTCAAAACAAGCTCAAACAGGTAAATGGGTTGTTATAGTGTATAAATTTACTAGTGATGAAAAATTTGCTGCCTTTCTGTATTGATTGTGATGACATCTTGAATGAGTGTTCAATAGTGATCCAATAAGCTGCGGAGTTTTCTTCTTAGTGGAACTAAAATAAATTCGTATAAAACTAAATATTCCAAATAGGCTGTAACAGGTAATTTTGCGCTATGTATAAATCTTCAAAATAGGCTCCAAATGGTACCTGTAGGTGTTTTGATCTTGAATCATCACACAGGGAACAGCTAGTTTCAGCAAATTACACCCCAAAGTTCTTGCTGTACTCATATATCCATATTCAGCTCAATTTATCAAATTTTGTGTACTGTTACCAAACCGTTTATAATAAAGAAAGTGTAACTTGATAGTATATTGCTCTGTAACAGACTTGCACACATATTTCCATCATTTTTTAAGGCTTGTGATATTTTTACATGCTATTATAGAAATATACCATGTGTGTTAAGACAATATTTATAGGACTATATGTATGTGTACATTTCAGACACCATTGTTTTTGTCAGTGTTACAAAAGAACATACCAATGGTTGGCTGGTTGTTAGACAATGGGGCAGACCCTAATATTCAAGGAACTGTAAGTGTATGCATTAAAAAAAAGAGAGAGCATCATGTATAATTTTTGAAAACAGAGCTTTAAAACTATAAGTGAGAAATACCATAAGAAAATATGGACAAGGTGAAAAAAGGTGAATCATCCATTAAACTAAGCAAAGGAATGAAATATCGCAGAAAAAAAGGAGCTATGGTAAAAAGCAAAAATATGAAGGGAAAAATAAGGAACCACATAAACTTGTAAAAGATAGGAGAAAATATTATACTGACAGAATGTTTGATGAGATAAGGCTTTCAAACAGGTCATCATTTTCATCAAAATAGAAATTTTCATATAATTTATGAGAGAGGCTCGCATGCCAAGGTATGTTGCCTCTTTAATTAAAGTCATTATTATTGAAAGAAAAGGCAAAACATTATTTTAGTGAGCACAATGTATATCTAAGATTCATCGTGAAAAACTAACCAATGAAATAAGACTTGCTGACAGACACAAAGTTGACCAGGGGTCAAGTTTTACGTTCCAGTTCATATTAATTTATAGAAAAAACTTAATAGATGTGTCCTTAAATTTCAGTTATACACTGATCGAGATGAGTACATCTGGAGATCACCTCTACACCTTACTGCAATGAAAGGCGACGAATGGCTGAGTATCTTGCATCTTTTACTCTCTAAGTCTCCAAATACCAACATCAACTTGTTCAGCCACGGAGATAGTGAGTACTGCTTTGTTTATTAGTTTAATAATATTTTATTTTGCTTTTCTGTATACATCCCATTTACAAATAAAATGAAATAACAGTGCAGTATCAAATTAATCAAATAAAGACAAAACAAATTGAGCCAAAAGTTCTTGAAATATTGTTGAGGGATCTTTGCTTAAACTAATTAAGCCATGTTGCTTGTTACAAGAAGAGAAAATAGAAGTTTTCTTTTTGGTGAATAAGTTTATTATAAAAACTGATATATTGATAGTCAGGTTACTGAGTATAAACAAGTGAACAGGATGGATCCATACTGAAGGAAAAGACTTAAATCTGATTTAACACAATAGGGCTTAATAAAGCGTTGCGGTCTTTACATGGAGTTCTGAATTTCATGTAACAAGTGTTTCATCTGGCACCGAAACTAGAGTGTACTCTTTATACTGTTGAAAGTAGTCTTCTTTCATGTAAATTAAATAGACCATGCAGATCCCGGTATGTCAGTTAGGGCCTAACAGTGATTTTACAGCAATCAGTCAGTAGCCCACTGAAAATCTATCTGTATGTTGAGTGCCCCTTCTACATAGATATTAATTTATTGTATATATATATTTGAAAATTATTTACAGGATTATCTGCCCTTCATTTGGCTCTGAAACATCACAGCTCCACCAACAGTTGTAAACAAGTGATCATGGAGCTGATTAATAAAGGAGCAGATGTTAGTCTTAGGGTAAGGTTTAGTATATAATCATCTGCCTCTGGCACAGTGGTTAAGGTTGCTGACTTGAACTCACCAAACCGTCTTGGGTTCAAGGCCTGCTGCCGACTTCACTCATTTTATGAGAAAGTTTGCAGTTTCTAACAGAAGCTGGGAGTCTAGTACTAGTCCTTCTAAGAAACTATGTCTAGGTAAATTATCCATCTGTAAAATGACAGAAATGAGTGGCGAAACGTTTAAATCTCAAGAGGAAAATCTTAAGTAACAGTCTGGCAGTCACAAATATAAGCTTTGTATCAAGATAAACTGATCAAAGAACCCCAGGTGTTGTTGTCACTTTAAATTATACCAGGAAATTTCATTACATTATGTCAGATATACTTGAACTTTTTAATCAGAGTCATATCAAACTTACTTATGTATCATGATCGTCATATTTTACAGGAGCAATCAAGTAGTAAGACCCCATTTATGTTGGCAATGGAAACCAGAGATCTCAGCCTTGTGAACGAATTTCTAAATAAGTTCCCTGCGGACAGGAGGCGTGCCATACTTCAAGAGCAGGCACGCTCCGGCGATACTTGTCTTCACATCGCGGCAGGCTTGTCACGAATCAGCTCACAGGATAAAGAACGGTTGTTACGCTACTTGGTTACAAATGGAGCAAACGGAAATGTGACAAATAATGTTAAAGAGCTTCCACGAGACTTTGCCAGAAAAGAAGTAAGCTTTTAAGTTCGTGTTTTATAGGTTTCATTTGCCATATAAAGATTGGTTCAGCAAAGAAATCTTGTCTGAAATGAGACAAAGTCAATTCTGGCGGTAAAGTATTTACTTCTTTATTCAGTCCACAAAACTGTACTCTAACATACTACTGCTTTCAAATTCTTGACATCACAAAAAAAACTTGGTATCCTTAAAGTGCACATGGAATTATTCATTAAAACAAAGACCAAACGCTTCTCCTGTCACACATACAAAATACTTTGTATGTGATACCAGTTCAGTATGTGTTTACAATACTTCCAAGATTTACATTATGAAAGCGCAGTGTAGATTGCTGAACCAACATGAATTTATTGACCATAATTTTATGTAGATTTTGATTATTAATCTAATTGCTGAACTAAAGTGATTTTTTCTTCTTACAGTGGGACAACATTAGAAAGACCTGATGTGATTCTCAGGAAGTGGCCAGTATGTGCTGTAAATACTGATAAACTATGACAAGCTACAGCAGTGTGCTGTAAATACTAAAAAATCTGTAGCATCCTACAGAAGGTGTGTGCTGTAAATATGCTCAGAATGCATATTTCTGCTCAGGCATTTATGCCACACTTAACATTGCAAATAGACAACTAGATCTGGTGATGCTCATGTTACTAAGATGAACATACATGTATTGTATTATATTTTACTATAGTTCAATTTTATTACCTATCCTGTTAAATTTCTGATATGATCTTGTCCATCTTTCAATTAGGACAGTTCCATTTATCATTCAAAGGTGTGCCCCCTGAAACTCGACTGCATGAAGAATGAACAGTGCGTGCAGATCATGATCAGCCTGTACAGATGTGCAAGCTGATTATTTTCTGATGTGGAAGACAGAATTATTAGCCACCAGCAAGGCAAGTGATTTTAGAAATCGTGATGAATGTATTCATACTAAAATGCATGTACATGTTAAACAGTCTGGAGGAGCGAAAACCAGTCTCTTCTGATATTTATTATTTTTCGGCTTTACACTGGTTAGATTGGAAAGGAGCAACAAAATATTGTATATAAAAGCTTTGTGAAAATATTTTCTCTGAATTTTTTGTGTTATGAAACATATCAATATGTATATGGTTCTTAGTTTTTTTAGCTCACCTGAGCTGGCTCAGGGTGAGCTATTAGGATCGATGAATGTCCGTCGTCCGTCGTCTGTCGTCTGTCGTCCGTCCACATTTAGTTCGTTAACACTCTAGTGGTCACATCTTTTCCTCAATTGTCACGAAACTTGGTCAGGATGTTTGCCCCAGTAATTACTCGGACGAGTTCGAGTATGGGTCAACTCGGATGAAAAACTAGGTCACATGACCCAAAAATAGAAAAATCTTGTTAAGGCTCTAGAGGCTACTGTTTCAGTCCAAATATCCTGGCAATTTGTCAGAAAGGTTGTTTGGTTGATTTCTAGCTTAAGTTTTAATATGGGTCACCTGGGGTCAAAAACTAGGTCACACAGCCCAAATATGGAAAAACCTTGTTAACACTCTAGAGGTAACATTTTCAGCCCAAATATCCTGGAAATTTGTCAGAAAGGTTGTTCAGATGATTTCTAGCTCAAGTTCGAATATGGGTCATCTGGGGTCAAAAACTAGGTCACACAGCCTGAATATGGAAAAACCTTGTTAACACTCTAGAGGTAACATTTTCAGCCCAAATATCCTGGAAATTTGTCAGAAAGGTTGTTAAGATGATTTCTAGCTCAAGTTCGAATATGGGTCATCTGGGGTCAAAAACTAGGTCACAGAGCCCAAATATGGAAAAACCTTGTTTACACTCTAAAGTTACATTTTCAGCCATTGGAATTTGTCCGAAAGGTTGTTTTGATGGTTTCTGGTTTAAATAATGTGTGTTTATTGAACACCTCATTTGCTAATTTTATTGCAGTATTTTAACACCAAAAGATTGATAAATGACATTTGTCTGTAATCAGTACACATCTTGGATCTCTCATGGTAAGGCCAGAGTTTTTATATCTCTTGGTTTATGCGACTGCTTGTACTATTTTTTGAAAAGGTAGAATAACAATGACATTATGAACTGACATTTTATTTTTATTATTTCCGCTGTTCCGACTCCATATACTAGTTAATGAAGTGTCAGAACAGTAGGGATATATAATTGAAAGTAATTATTTTAAAGTGTTTATTTTGTTCGAAAATGACAATTATTGACAGGTGCAGTAGACTGATGTTCAATATGTGCTCTGTTCAATACAGTAGGAAAAGTCCTTCATACTCAATATTTAAGAAAACTTCCCATAAACCAAGCAATATAAAAACTCTGGCCTAAAATTGGCACTTATATAAAGTTTTAAATAGCGATGATGCAATACATGTTCTTGACCGCTAGTTGACCTTCCATGTTAAAGATTTTGGTAGTAATTTTACATTCACATCACAAAGAAAAGTTCATATATAAAAATTAAATCAATATTTGCAAATAATGAATAGCTTACAGTGCAGATCATGATCAGACAACAAAATAATGAATTGCTTACAGTGCAGATCATGGTCAGACAGCAAAATAATGAATAGCTTACAGTGCAGATCATGATCAGACAGCAAAAAATGAAAGTGCAGATCATGATCAGACAGCTAAACAATGAAAGGGCAGATCATGACCAGACAGCTAAATAATGCATAGCAAACAGTGCAGATCATGATCAGACAGCAAAAAAAAAAAGCTGACAGTGCAGATCATGACCACCCAACATACAATGAATAGCTTACAGTGCAGATCATAATCAGACAGCAAAAAATGAATAGCCAACAGTGCAGATCATCATCAGACAGCAAAATAATGAGGCCTAGAGCTTAGATATTCAGCATGTGGCAATAATGACTCTCTACCAAGATTGTTCAAGTCATGACCTCAGGGTCAAAATTAACCCTGCCTGGGGGGTCTTTTGATTTTACATAGGCTTATTAAGAGGATATCATGAGCCAAAGGTAAAAATTGATCCTTTCTGCTATTAATAACCTTTTATTTTTGCCAATGGTAGACAGGTGAGCGATACAGGGCCATCATGGCCCTCTTGTTTGTTACAGTATGAATGTATAAAATAAGAGAAAAGAATCATTAGCAAATGATAAGTATAATTACCTCATTTTTTTACTAGCCATTTACGCTACATTTGTATTTACCAAAATTTAATAAAATAGCCTTCAAAAACCTCATCATTTTTTATGACGATAGTTGCTAATGTTGAATCAAATATTTTTACATGGCCAAAATCATGCATAATTTTAATTTTGAAATGGTTTGCAAGTCAATTGTTTGTTAACTTCAAACTGCAGACCCTAATACTTCTGACCTTGGTTAAAGGCAAGATATCACATGTGCTATATTTATCTTGACATGTAGGCTGTTTGTGGAACAACAGTTATTTCAGTTAATAGATTGGACAACAATCTTCATTGGCAGAAATAGCTTTATCAAGTACAGGAAGAAAAGATATCTATACCAAGCAAAATGTATGTATGTGAATTTCTAACTGGATGTTATGTTTATATTTTTATGTCGAACGATTTTGAACACCAGATTTTTATCGCATATGTTAAGAAGTTGCATTTTCATAGTCATTAACCGTTATCCTGCTTTATCACTAAAATGGACTGGTCCATCATATAATTTGGAGGTACCATTAATTGTTCCTAGGGGTGCTCACTGAAAATAAACAGGCTGAGTAGGGAGCAGTGCAGATCATGATCAGACTTCACCAGTGAACATTCTGATAATGCACTTTTCAGAAAGGCACTAGGTACCAGCAGGGTCAGAGTTAATGCAAAGTTTTTTATTATATGATCAGTAAATCAACAATATCTTATTGGTCCAGAGCACGATCAATGAAGCAAAATATAATACATATTTCAAGATTTTTGGGTTGCACCCCAGTAAATATTATTTCTATATCTAGAACAGGCATTAAAACAATGACTTTAAGCTGTCTTAATGTCTTGCATTGAATAGAACGATGCCGGAATCAAATGCTGGCGACGTCAGTAAAATGACGTATGAACATGGACGTCATTTACCACAATTTTAAGCATTGTATCAATGAAATATCCAAAACTTGCTTTTTGGACTTGAAATAAGCATTGTACATATAATAAACCATTTATAGGACTCGTGAAAAATTGAATATGATATGATATTCACGAAAATAGATAATTTACCCTCTTCCTGTGAAATATCACATCATATTCAATGCCTCATGAGTCCATTATTGTGTAATATTCCACGAAGAGTGAAGTAGATTTGTGAAAGTTAGTGATAAATTATGTTATTGAGATATTCATGTTTAACTGTTTGGGAGTTACGATTGTTAGGTTTAAAGAAAGCAATCTGTGATATCACTGGACAGAAGTCTTGCAATGAACGAATTCATTGGTAGTAAAGTGGTTGGATGGTGTTGAACCACAAGGAAGTTAATAAAAGCAGACCGACATGAAAGAACAGGGGGCATATTCCAGCAGCATCTTCAATCATATCTCAAGATTTTTTCTTTAGATTAAATATTTGCCTAGGAAGATAACTTTGAATGTGGTGAGTGTGCATTTCAGTATGTTGAACATTGAAAAAACCTTAAATTATAAAATAGATAAATTTATTGCTGTTATACACAATCGTTGACTTTTGAGCAGACATAGAATACAGAGATAAGCAGCTTCAGCTTTTTACCTTGAAATATTACATGTGACATTGAAACTTTGCAAAATTGCTGATTTTTAGCATGTAAAACTTTTAAGATTATTTGTTTTATATACAAAACACATAAATTTTCTTGAAGTTTAAGGTTGAAACTATTCCTGCTGAATTTTTCAAACATCAATTTTGATTTTATATCTCAAAAAGGTCATGTAGAAAACACCCACTTTCAGAGATTTGTCCATATATATAAATTGTTATAAAAATATTCCAGATTTACAGACGGGTATTACTAATAATGGAAAATATCAGTATATAATGCAAAACATTAAAATATTTTTATTTGCAGATAGAGTTTAATGTTTAAGCCTTCAAAGAATGTAATATCTACCATATGTCTGTATGATAAATGACCATTGAGTTTTATTTGCTACAAATATTTCAGGATACAGTAGTGTTGCATATCTCCCTTTTCTATGTATATGCTTTTTAGGGAATTATGTTCAAAATAATAGTTTTATAATAGCACTTAAAATAAGAGATTTGAGAAATCACATAAAATGCTTCCGGAGTTTAACCCCTGAATAATGATTGTAAAATGTAGTGAAACTACTAGTTGACACATGTGAATGGTACAGTGTATATAGAATAAATATAACTCAGTCTTATTTTAGACTGCACAGGTGCATTTTTTCCATAAAAATAAAATACCATATACAATCCTTCAGTTTTTAAGTTTGTTTTAGGCTTATCTTAGAAATATGGCTGTTTGTTAATTTTTCTTGCTAGTCTATGGACATTTTCTTGGCAATAATCAGGACCTAGAATGGGAACTAAGAATTAAGATTGTGACTTTGAAAGGGAAGATAATCATGTAGAAACCATGCTTCTACAAGGAGTTGTACAAGATCTAAAGAAGGCAGCAGATTCTGAAAGAAAGGGTAGAATGTTACAGTAACACTAATGTACATTAATGTAAGACTACTGTACAAAATTGAATATAATGTGTAAAATAGGCATAATTGTATGTTTTTGAATAAAAGATGCAAGTAAAAATGAAAACTGTTTTGTGTTTTTGCTTACAAAAAATTCTCTTGAAACATTTTTCAACATCTTGGTAACCAGAGTATTGGGTTGCCACTTTAATACCTTTTAAAGAAAAGGTAAAGTTTCGGGTTCATAACTCTGTGCATAATGCAGCAAGTCTGATCCCCAAGAGAAACCTAGACATTCAAGCTCATTATGAAGCCAGTAATTGCAGTCTTATCCATTAGTTTGTAACTATGATCTTGAAAAGTCATATGATCTTGATATATAATAATGCTAAATATGCCTTTAGTAAGGTTCAGCATTATCTGCTAACATCCGAACCCTGTAGCCCATACGGATTAGATAGATTGATCACTGTAACCTCTCACAAGTACCGGCTCTGGTATTGACCATTTCTCTTTATATGAGGAAGTTGACAGTTTCATACAGAAGATGGGGATTCACTGCTAGTTCTTCCAAGTAACGATGGTTAGGTAAACTGCCCACCTGTAAAAATGACTTGTGTTGAAATAGGTGTTAAATTCATAAAACTGCTACTAGTGAGACGAGCAAGTCTAAGGTCATGGTTACAATGACTACTGAAAATTGTTTTTGGACAGTATCTGAACTTTGATTATAATTATGCAAGCTTTTCTTCTCCCCTCTTTGGAATGTTGCTGTTGTCAGTTGGTCCATCATAGGAAGCTTTCAGCCATTTGTGTTACCGAGAAATCAGTTGATCGCCAAATCACTAATCATGAGAACACCCTGTGCGCAGTATATGGGGCTGCTCCATCCTGTTGATACCAGCAGTTATCAGGTGTTAATCCCCTCTTAACGTTGGAAATATTACATATATATTTCGTACAAATTTTCTTGGTGTTTCCCATAGGATAGCACCAATTTTATCTATCCGTTTGTCTAAGGGCCCACTTGTTGGTCTGCCTGTATTGCCTTCTCCCTGTCTAGAACTGTCTCATGGTTTCAAACTTTCTCACTATACTATCCTTCAGATTTGCTTTTTACATGGTAAAGTCATAGAAGGATACAATTCAAACAATTTCGTTCTTACAAGGGACAGAAATTTACCCATTTCATAATACAATTTTACAATTAATGCATTGTCGACCATTTTGAAAAGACAAATTGTGAATGACGTCATCTATAAAGTCATCAGTTATTACCATGACTTTGCATATCATTATTCTCAAACAAGCAATAACTGATTTTAGTTATCTTCCATATAAGACCACAACAACCTATTTATGACTTAATTTGACAGTCATAAGTGATCAACAAGTGGACATATATTTTGAGTCACCCTGTACCCTGCATCTAGCCGATTATATTTTTGAAACAGATGTGTTTAATGAACGTAAAATGATAAAAACATACAATTATAAAGAACATATGGCAAAAAATGCTTCATTTTACCACAATTAATCATAGAGGCGTTCTGCAATAAATTGCATCCACCCATTAATTGTACAGCAACTTTATATAGATTATTGAATCTTTTACAGTACTCCACTACATCTATATTTTTCAAAATTAACATCTAGGTTGCTATCAATGAGTGGTTTTGCAGACAATCTATTAGGGCCTAAGATTACAATGGCATAGTGGTTACATGTTGAAAGTAAACACATTTGATTTACATTTTTAGAACGTCCTGTCATCACTGCTCATTACAAGTGGATGACTCCGACTGATTTTGATGTCACATTGTCTGATGTCAGAGGCGTGGTGACCTTTACGTTGACAGCTGTTTTGAGGATGCAATATAACAAGAGCTGTCCATAAGACAGCAAGCTCGACTATTGTGGGTGTTTGCTAATAAAACAAAACTTTTATCAGTATAATAGCAAAACAAAATTCTGCTAACTATTAAGTATAAACTAGGAAAGTTGAATCATAAAAAAAGTCAAAATCTATCACTACATATTTAATTTTTGGTAAATTAATTGTTTGATACAAAATGTACCCCTGAACACTATTGCTAAGTTTGATATAACTACCATAAGTAGTTACAAAGTCAAACAAGGGCCATAATTTGCACTAAATTTAACAAGAGTTATCTGCCTTGACTGTGTGACACCCCTTAAGACATTAACAAAGTTTCAAGTCAATATCATAAGTGGTTACTGAAATATGTGCATGATAGTACCTAGCAGGCAAAACTTTAACCAAATTTTCAAAGTCAAACAAGGGCCATAATTTCAATAATTTGTATCAAAATTATGCAAGAGTTATCTGAATTGACTGTGTGACACCCCTTAAGACATTAACAAAGTTCAAGTCAATATCATAAGTGGTTACTGAGATATGTGCATGATAGTACCTAGCAGGCAAAACTTTAACCAAATTTTCAAAGTCAAACAAGGGCCATAATTTGTACTAAATTTAAACACGAGTTATCTGACTTGACTGTGTGACACCCCTTAAGACATTAACAAAGTTCAAGTCAATATCATAAGTGATTACTGAGATATGTTCATGATAGTACCTAGCAGGCAAAACTTTAACCAAATTTTCAAAGTCAAACAAGGGCCATAATTTGCACTAAATTTATACAAGAGTTACCTGACTTGACTGTGTGACACCCCTAAAGACATTTACAAAGTTTCAAGTCAATATCATAAGTGGTTACTGAGATATGTGCATGATAGTACCTAGCAGGCAAAACTTTAACCAAATTTAGTACCTAGCAGGCAAAACTTTAACCAAATTTTCAAAGTCAAACAAGGGCCATAATTTGTACTAAATTTATACAAGAGTTATCTGACTTGACTGTGTGACACCCCTAGAGACATTAACGAAGTTTCAAGTCAATATCATAAGTGGTTACTGAAATGTGTGCATGATAGTACCTAGCAGGCAAAACTTTAACCAAAGAAGCAACGCCGACGCCGACGCACAAGTGACTGTAATAGCTCTCCATATTCCCCGAATAGTCGAGCTAAAAACCACTCTACGTTTACCTTTAGTACTCTTTAGCAAAGGTTGAGACTGCAGTGATCTTTTCATTAATTTGACCACTTGATATTTCTTAAACCATTTGAGTACCTAACTTCGAACTTCAACATGATTGCCTATTGGAACAAATGAATGATCTCTATCGAGTTAGAGGTCACATGTTAAAAGTTGCAGTGCAAAGTTTGTTGATTCTTTGACCGGGAGTCGGGGGCAGAGGTGTAATACTATAACTTGACTTTAGAGGCACTATTTCATCTACTGTTTTTAAACTTCAAAAACATTAATGACAAGCAAATTCTTAATTTCATGCCAAGCCACAGGTCATTCTCACAATTATTGTACATCATAACTGCATCAGTTCACAAAACTCTTAATTAAGGAATAGTATTGGTAATGTAGTACATGTTTAACAAAATCAACACAATTCTAACACATTCATGGCACACTTTTATTAATCAGGCTTTTAATATTTACATCAATTTGAAAGCAAAGATACATTTATGAGCAGGTACCTTTATCAGAAATACACTGTCAATAAACATTATATAATTACAATGTGCACAAACATATGGAAATTTATAACATAATACAAGGAAATACATATAATCTTGTATATAAAATGTGATAATCACCCTGACTATGACATAAAAACTCTAACTAATTCTCCATCTTACTTAGAAAAACAGGTTCCCCTGAAGTCCAATCTTTTTTCTCTTTTTCTCATACTCTACATTTACACAGAAATACACAACTGCCCAGGGCAAGTAACTTCTAAATCCAGTTTCCTACTGAAAACAGCTCCCAACTTAAATGTTAGCATGCTTTATGCAAATGAAATACCAACAAAATTGTACGTCCATTATACCCACTGAAATATACAATTTATCAAGATTAATATTTTACAAAGAAAGTACTGATTACATAATTCAAATGTATTTGCATTACTTCTGCAAAATAACTGCTTGCTATAAAGCAGAATTTGTGAAGAGCTGTTGACAGGTAATCAAAATGTACATTCTACAAGTTTTTGGGGATGATTTACTTCAGTTTGCCACAGAACAGTTACTGGCAACAAAACATTTTCTTATATGAAAACTGTATTGCTAGTCCAAAGCCTTTGAGCCCATTTGATCACTATTCATATGTTACCTGATGAAGTTAGTTAGGTGTTAAACCAGGTCTTCCATTGTATATAATTTGTGTTTCTTAAACGATGACAGTGCCAGATAAAGCAGTTTTCTGTTAACACCAGGTGACCTATAAGGCAGGCTTTACTGCATTAAAAATTTATTCAGTGTTTTTTCTTGCTATTCTTGTAGTTTTCTTTATGCCATATATTCAAGCCATTGTTCTTCAGTTACAAAAAAACAACAAAATTAATGATTTAACCATTTCTAAACATGAGTGAAAATTGACAACTAAAATGAAAAAAATATTCCACAATTGTACAGTCTGCCCTTTGCAAATTCAACTGAAAGGTGGATGGCAAGTAAGCTTGGACCAAACACTGTGCCTTAGATAAAAAATACCTGAAAACTGAAATGACTTGTATTCATATGGCTTTTTTTAACTAAGATGCTATGTTTTATTCCTTGTTCCTGTGAATTAACCCACTGTGTAATGATAAATGAATACAGCAGCATATTAACTCTTGTTATTGTTATGTAAGTGTATTTCATTTACTTTTAAAACACAGCTGAGCTTGGAAACATAGAACATGTATAATCCCATACAATAGTGTTAACATGTAGAGTTTAAACACCTTCAAAGATTTCTCATCACACAATGGGAAAAGATAAAAGAGGACCATAGTAATTAGTATTGTGCAATCTCTCAGGAGTGAACACAGGAACACAGAAATGTGTTTGTTGTAGAGAGGTGTTGTTCTGGAGAGGTCAATTCCTTATATAATTGACACAACAGGAAAAAAGTGCGTTCTTATAGGGAGGTTTTAGCTCTAGGGAGGTGTTGTTCAGGAAAATTGGACTGTATATAAATATCAGCACAAGAGGACCATAGTACAGTATATACATATCAACACAAAGAAGAAGTAAGTATATTCTAAATATGTCCTTGGCTAAATGTAAAACCTGTACTAAGCAACAACAAAATTGTACATTCAAAGCAGGTGGCAGCTCAATACAGGGGAGTTGACTTTAAAGCATAATCCAGTTGACCAACTTGACACATTCAACTACTAGTATCTATTGTTAATATCTGATATGATCAAAAGAACTCAATAAAATAATTCGACATAACCAATCAATACTCACATATAATACTCGCATAACAATATGCATATATGTGTAAACTTTGTGCAATATAGTGTTCAGCTGCCAGTTTTCTTACATGCATACTGGTATACACTACACATGTAGATACAGAAGCATGCAAAAACATTCTTAGCAAATGAAATGTTTACAGTGAACAATTTTGGATACAGAATTACAGAAAGATGAACATCAATATTACTATTTATTCACAAAAAGAAAACTAAGTCTTTTTAGTAAGCACCATTTATATCTAGAAGTGATTCACACCCTTATAGAAGAAGTGTATAGAACATGAACCCCAAATACACATCAAGCCTTCCTCCCCATATAAGCAATCTACATGCATGTACCAAAAGTTTAGTTACAACAGCTCACTCTTACTAAAATTTACAACTGGTTAGGGAGTCTGTATGTGAAATATGCGACTTTGTGTGATGCTTTTATAGCTCAGTGCTTAGGGTGTTCATCTCTACAATGGGAGGTCTTGGGTTCAAATCCAAGCCAGGGCAAATAGTGTGTCCTTGGGCAAAGACACTGATGCCACTCATGCCTCAGTCCATCCAGCTGTAAATGGGTGGCAGCATCGGTGATGATATCAAGACCGAGTGTTCGAGAGCAATTCAACAAACCACAGAAGCTTTCTTCATAATCTAAAATAAAAGTGTGATGCAACAGTACCTCATCATGCATAGTTAGACTATAAAAAGTACAAGTATGCAGGCAAAACGAAAACTGGCCAATACAAGAAGATTCTGAAAACCTGTGATACAATATACTGGTAAGGTAAGGAAATATTCCAAGTACGAATGTAGACCTACTTACAGCAGCACTGTAAGCTAAATTCTGCAAGCACTTATACCTAAATATTGTAAATACTAAAAGTATAAACATAAAATATTGAATTAAGCAGTTCTGATTGCTGTACTAGTTCAAGAAGTACCTATACCATACTGTCAAAGTACCTATACCATACCTTCAAAAGTACCTATACCATACTGTCAAAGTACCTATACCATATTGTCAAAGTATGTATACCATACTGTCAAAGGACCTATACCATACTGTCAACGTACCTATACCATACTGTCAATGGACCTATACCATACTGTCAAAGTACCTATACCATACTGTCAATGGACCTATACCATACTGTCAAAGTACCTATACTAGTATCATACCGTCATAAAGTAAATCCACTGGCAGATGTGTACATTTTAGCAGCTCAAAATAAAGCAACTGCAGATACAAAATTCTACACTGACCAAAAGTCTAACTGACACATTAAAGTACATACAAAAAATGTACATAGTTACCAGTACCCGAAGTACAAGAGGCACTGAGCTTTGTATTGTGAGTATTGAATCTATCTGATTCTAAACAAATTAATGATCAAAAGCTATACTATAGTAATAGCAAATTTGGCCTTAACAGTTACATGTGTACATCTGCAGACTAGATGAGCTAGTTGAATGAAAACTGGATCAGAGATACTAATATCTTAGTATTGTTCAATGTGAAATTTTTCGAAACAACATATTGTGTCAGTTAGGGCTGTAACAATAAGCCAGTGTACCGGTTTACAAGAAAAAATATTGTGCTAAGGTTCAGTTTTCTTTGTACCCTAGTTTAAGATACCGGTATTTATTTAACTAAAATTTATGTACGCCAATTAGAAATCCAACACTGATTTTAAATCCAACACCAATTTCATGGGACATATAAAATTTTAGAGGAAAGGTAAACGAAGTCTGATTAGTGTTTGCTTGAGACGTCTTTTACAAAATCCCTGTGTTTATCAGTCAAATGTTTTTTATTATTTTTTCATAAATAGACATAATCACTGCTCAGTTTTTAATTGTTTCAACAGTGGAAATAATAAGCAACATGTTTGCAAGAGATATAGATTGAATGTGAGCATGTTTGTAGAATTATTATACTAACCACCATTATTAGACTGTTTTTCCTTTTTTCACAAATGAATGAGACATAATTATTGCCCATTGTTTTGACAATTGGAATGATTAGCAGCATGTCTGCAGAGAAGTTTATGCCACTAATTAGCAGTCAAAGACATATAATCAGTGTCCATTTTTCAATTGTTTCAACGATGAAAAGGTTTAGCGTCATGTATGCAGAGACGTGTCTAACAAATAAAGGCCTGAATATTGCAATACTGCCCTATTGTTACAGCCCTTGTGTTACTACAAAGCACTGAAACATGCTTGTAATCCTGGTCAAGATATTGTGCCAATGATATACTATGACTTGTGGTTAATAATTAAATTTGATCAGGAATATTAATATACAAGAAGATACTACCAATTTAAAAAACTTTACTACAGCTATAATGGAGACCGATTCACTCTTTTCATTACATTTTGTCTAAGATCTTAATTTGTATATTATGCCATTTGCTTTTTCACAGACTTGATGAAAAAATGATACAAGAATAACATGAAAAATGAGTTAAATAATTTAGACTCGAGCAAATTATTAAAAACAACAATAAAATGTTGGAAACTGTTTTTCATGTTTCAACATGTGAAAAATAGTGAAAAATGAAATGAAAATAACTGTTTTTTTCTTGTTACTATTATGAAACAAGTCCAAATGAACACATAAATTTGATAGAATGATCTTCATAAAGTAGTATGTCAAAAACAATGAAAAAACTTGATTAAAACAATTACATGTACACAAATTTGACAGAATTGGAGATATACATAAAATATCATTTCAACAAATTCTAACAGCAAATAAACAAAATACCTTGTCAGTCAAATATGGTTTATTTAAAATGCATGTTAAAATGCATCTTTACACAAACTTTACCTTCAAAACAAACTTTATCCTCAAGTACTTCAGTTAAAAATTTAACTTAAGAAGATTTTGCAAAATCTTAATCGAAACATTTGTAGTAAAAGAATTCTGCAATGCCCAGCTGGATGTATTACAGTCTATAGTCTCTATTGGTATAAAACACATGAAAGAAAGCTTTAAAAATACAAGGATGCTTTCACCATAAGACTGATTTAACCACCGTAAGACTGATTTTATGCTCTAAGGTATATTATGTTTATACCGTGTATTTTTGTAATTGTTGAACAGAAAGTTATAATAAAATAAAAAGTGAAAAATGCAAAAACTATTGCTCACACTGTCCATGATACTTTCTCTGCAATCTGCATTTAACCGCTAGACTTGTTAATGTTGAAGTCACTATCATACAAAACTCAGAACAACTCTCTTATAACTCTAACAAAGGAATAAAAACAACACTCAAATAAACATCAGAAACAGACACATCTGTATGTACACGTATAGATTCATCTGCATTGTGGAATTGATAAAACTTGTTGACCAGTTTGTCCATAAGGGAATTTCTACGACATCCTACATCCGTTCTTTTCTTGCACATTGCCACACGCTTTTTCTATGGTCGTCACAATCTGCTCAAACACTTTCTTGGCAAGCTGGAAATGAAAATGACAATGGAACAGACATTATAAGGAAACTAGATGGTTGTTCAGTAGAACACTTTGTCGCCCTCTTACGCTTTGTCAGAATAACCAATAATTTTGTGACAAAATCTAAGTGCAAAAAGGGGCATAACTCTCCGACAACATTTGGTGGCATCATGACACTTATGTCATAAGCAATACAATTTGAAAGTTTGATGAAGAAATCTTAAGAAATGGCAAAGTTATAGCCAACATTAAGTTTTCGTGACAAAATCTAAGTACAAAAAGGGGCATAACTCTGTCAAATATGACCTTGACTTACAAAATTTGGTGGCATCACAATCCTTTTGACATAAGCAATACAATTTGAAAGTTTGATAAAGAAATCTTAAGAAATGGTAAAGTTATAGCAAAAATCTAAGTATAAAAAGGGGCAGAACTCTGTCAAATATAACCTTGACCTACAAAATTTGGCAGCATCACGACCCTTATGTCATAAGCAATGCAATTTGAAAGTTAGATGAAGAAATCTTAAGAAATGGCAAAGTAATAGTCAACGTTAAGTTTTCGTGACAAAATCTAAGTACAAAAAGGGGCATAACTCTGTCAAATATGATCTTGACCTACAAAATTGCGGCATCATGACCCTTTTGTCATGAGCAATACAAGTGTAAATTTTGATGAAGAAATCTTAAGAAATGGCAAAGTTGTAGCCAACATGAAGTTTGTGTGACGGACGGACGGACCAACGGACGGACAAAGCGATCCCTATGTATCGCCTTTTCTGCGAAAGGGCGACACAAAAAAGCTATGCCATTTATTGTGGGTAATTAGATTTTGTGCCATTAATTCACTGCTAAATGAGGTGATGATTATCCAAATGGCGTAATTAAACAGTGCCATGTTTACATTTATTACTGCTGGGTTATACAGGCAGCTGTATAAGGTTCAAACCTGACTCTGACATTATTTACACAGCCGTCAAGTTTTGAACCGAAGAAATACATACTGCATACATTAAAAGACAATTAAATGTTATAATAATCATCATGTCTGAAACATTAAAGCAATGGTAAAATGATTACAATTACATAAATGCTTGCAAATTTAAGTGTAAGTGATGGAAATATAATCATTGCTTTTACCTTCTCCCCACCCCCACATGCAAAGACAGTAATTTTCTGAATCTATTAGCTAAATATATCTTTTCAACTGTTACAATAAGTCCAACTAGACCACGTGTCACACAGTCTAACTGAATCATGTTTCCAAATTTACAAAACTATTCACTGCAACAAATCTGAAACCTGTGTACCTGATTTTCCTTGGCAGATGCTTCCAGGAATGGTACCTTCCACTTCTCAGCCATTTTTCTCCCATCTTCATGTGAGACTTCTCTGTTTTATAACAAATACAGGTCAGTTAAAGCAGCATCCTGCTGGCAGCATGTGATTCTGACTTTGTGACCAGCATAGCTCATGAGCAGACTACACATCCATGCAGTCTGATCATGATCTGCACTATTCACTATTCAGTCAGTAAATTTTCAGTGAGCACCCTTTACAGAAATAACGGTACTTTTCCATAGAATGATGGAAATTAATTTTTCAGCATGACAAAGTTTGAAATTATTCTGCAATCGTCAATGAAAATTGTATGACAATGAAACTTTGTTCTTATCACATAAATAGAATTGTTTTTGAAAAAGGAAACAAGATATTTCATCCAAGATTGCAATCAGAAGAACAGAAAAGTATATAAGAATATGGAAATATAATAGGGAAATAAATCTATCAATTGGCCCTTAAGACCTTTACATTTGATGTTGTGACACCAAATTAAAATATGCAAAATTAGACCACATACTGATGCTTCCTGCAAAGCTGTATGAAAAACTATTGTTGGAGACAGTATAAATGGGTTCATTTATTTGTCAAAATCAACCTGCCTTCTGAACTTGAAATATCGATTTTTCGACTTATAAGGAAGTATTAAACTAGTTATGTTTAAAGACAAAGTTTCCAAACCGAAAATTATATCTTAAGTGTAGAACTGTTTGCATCTGCTTTTTGAAGAAACAGATGTCTTAGTAATTTGAAAATCTGTGCAAGAATGTCTAATGTGCAAGTTATCTTTTTTTTTAAATGTTCAAATGTATGGCCAGAATTACATTTTGTTATAAAATAAGGAGTTACCTGGCTTTGGTTGTACACAATTATGTACATGAATGTATATTAAGAAAATCAATAAGTGCAGAGCAACGATATTCTGACAGAAATTGAGTTACAAGATTTTGACATTGCAATGACAATATGTCACACTTCTTTCAACAAATTACTGCCTATAAACATCACAGTACCGTATGTATACTGTAAGGGAGATTCAAGTATAGAACACAACAGTTACCAACTTCAAATCCTTTAAAAACAACACAGCTTTAATTTACAATAAATTAATTAAAAATTAACTATACCTTTCCATGGACAGATCACATTTATTGCCGACTAGGACTACTGGTATACTTCCGATATTACCCTTCATGTCTAGCAGTTTGTCATATACAAACTGTACTACTTCAAAACTGAAATGTACATAAGACAGTCATAGTAATCTTAATTTTTTCATCATAAAGACAACAACTTCATTTGGTCTGCATGGGTCTTATACATTTTAAGGTGTAAATTTATACATGTAATACTAAACTAATACAACATTGAAAACAAGAGGGCTAAGATGGCCTCTCATCACTCACTTGACAAGATCTGCAACAAAGACTGGATCAGAGTAAAAGGATGCCAAAGAGATGTATAAAAATGGGCGCCAAGGAAATACTCGTAACCCAGAAATTCATACGTCTTGAAAACCCGAATTAAAGAACTGAAAAGGCTAATTTCATTATTTCTCGATAATTCAAGGGCTATGACAAAGGCCAAGGGGGCTTTGGCTAGTTAAAGAGGCTAGATAACATGCTCACAAATACTTTGATCATGTTTGGTGAATATCGAATAAAAACTGTTTGACTTAGAGAGTGAACAAGGCTAATTTGGCCAATTTTGCATAATTTAAGGGCCATAATTCAAAGTGCCTTGGACAATTTGGCTGGTTATCATACTTGGCCCAGATATTATGCCCACAAATATTTTCATCAAGTTTGGTGAAGATCGAATGAAAACTGTTTGACTTAAGAACAGACTCGGCCAATTTTGCATAATTCAAGGGCCATAGTCCAAAAGTGACTTGGGCGACACTGTCGAGATATTGTGTGCCGACAAACATGTACTGCAAGTTCCAAGATCAGATAAAAACTATTCGACTCGGAGAGACAAGGCTAATTTAGCCACTTTTGTGTAATACAAGGGCCATAATCCAAAAGTGCCTGGGTCGATTTGGCTGGTTATCAAACTTGGCTGAGATATTATGCCAACAAACATGTCCAGTAAGTTTGGAGACGATCAAATTAAAACTTTTTGACTTAGAGAGCAGACAAGGCTAGTTTGGCCAAGTTTGAGTAATTCAATGGCCATAATCCAAAAGTGCCTAAGGCGATTTGGCTGGTTATCAAAATTGGCCAAGATATTATGCCAACAAACATGTTCAGCAAGTTTGGTGAAGATTAGATGAAAACTGTTTTGACTAAGAGAGCGGACAAAGTGTAATGGACACCGCCCGCCCGCCACGGTTGTTCCCATAATAAATCCCTTTGGGCGTATAAAAAAAATTAACTATTAACTTTCTTGCAAATTGGGGACAAAATTTGGTTTCTAGTGCGTTCACAAGGTTTTATTATAATCTGCCTCGGTGATCTATCTTTTCATCCTATTTGACCAAGTTTCTAACATGATTTTGAGTTGATAGAGACAAACATTCTGGCCAACTTTAATCATGATAATTTGGTTCAAAGTGTGAATAAGTTTTTGCTAATATTAGTCATGGTGACCCAGTTTTTGACCAATTTTACCTAGTTTCAAAGCAAACCCGTTTTCCTTCCAATTACCATAACAACTAAAGTTTTGACTGGAATTTTTTTAACAATCTTTGTAGAGGAACATCCAAAGGACATAGTTTACCTTCATCAAGCTGTTTCTGAGAATATTTACAGACAAACTATGCTTTGTGAGTAGTCATAATAGACTTGAGCATACCAAAATGAAAAAAAGTTCACCTCCTTAGTCATTTGTTACCTTTTCTGAGAGTTCACTGAGTAAACCAAAATGTACCCGTCGATGTTCATGAAATACGACTGAGGTAGTATGGAGTACTCATCCTGAAAAAAGACCAATTGTCATTGATTTGTGATTGTTTTGTTTAAAGTAAATAATACAAAATAAAGGAACTGCCTTGAAGTTGTACTTGTACATGTCTAAATTTTCTTTCTATATGTAAACTTGATAATGAAATACTAGAGTTTTCGGCTGTTTTTCCAAAAATAGGTAATCTGTTTGAATCCCTGCCAGGGTATGAAGCATATACCAGTGCAAAGACATCCAATGTCACACATGTCTCAGTCCAACCAAGTGTATTTGATAGCAGTTATGATCTAAGAATCGCTGCCTCTCTGGCGTGAAACATGATAATGTCTGGGGTGAGTGTTCAAGAATTATTCAATAAGCCAACAAAGCTTCTGTCTTAATCCAACTAGAAAAAATTTGTATAAACTAAACTAAACTAGAGCTATCACTAAATGTGATTAATACCCCCGAAAGACTGCATTTTAAACTGAGGAAGTTCGTAGTAACAGAAGACCTTGCAAAAAAAAACTAAAATAGAGATATTGTTCTTGGCAATAACTCTGTAATTAGTCAAGATAGAGTTATAGTTCATGTACACTGCACTTTCTCTCATTGTGCTGGACCATTGTACGAAGTTGTATTGCATTCCAACCAGTAGTTTTCAAGTTATGCTCTGCGACAAGGAAAAGTAACAAAGGGCAATTACTTTGTAAATACTCAAGATAGAGTTATGGTTCTTGTACACTGCACTTCCTCTCATTGTGCTATACCATTGTATGAAATTGTATTGAATTCTATTAAACCAGTAGTTTTCTAGTAATGCCCCGGACAAGAAAAAGTAACAAAGGGCAATTACTCTGTAATGAGTCAAGAAAGAGTTATGGTTCCTGTGCACTGCACTTCCTCTCAATGTACTTGACCATTGTATGAAGTTGTATTGAATTCCAACCAGTAGTTTTCAAGTTATGCTCCGGACAAGGAAATGTAACAAAGGGCAATAACTCTGTAATTACTATAGATAGAGTTATGGTTCTTGTGCACTGCACTTCCTCTTATTGTGCTTGATCATTGTATGAAGTTGTTTTGAATTCCAAAAAGTAGTTTTCAAGTTATGCTCCAGACAAGCAAAAGTAACAAAGGGCAATAACTCTGTAATGAGTCAAGATGGAGTTATGGTTCTTGTGCACTGCACTTCCTCTCAATGTGCTTGACCACTGTATGAAGTTGTATTGAATTCCAGCTAGTAGTTTTCAAGTTATGATCCGGACAAGGACAATGCAACAGACCGCCTGACTGCCCGCCCGACCGACCAACCACCGGGTGACTCCTATATACCCCCCAAAACTTCGTTTCCGGGGTATAAATAGGTTCATGTTCTCAATGTATAATCATATTGATATACCCATCCCTTTTCACCAAGACCTGGTTGGGTAGAGCATTATTCATTCTGGGCATTTAAATCTGACATACCTGGCCTGCAGTGTCCACAAGCTGTAAGGCATATTCCTGGCCTCCAATCTTTATCAGCTTTTGAAATGCTGAATATAACAAGGCAATAATGAGACACTTTTATAATGGCCAAAGTCCAAGAATATTGTTTGTACTTGACATGCTTGAAGAAGAAATTGGTACAGACATTGTTGAAGCATTTATAAGGATTGATATACTTTTTCGTGTACTATGTACATGCAATACCATAAAAATTATGCAAAATATGTGACAAGTCATAAAAATGCCTATTATTTAATTTTCTAACCACTATCAATGAAAATTTATTAGACTTTTATGTAATTTTTGTCAGTATATTTGTACAAAATTGTTCAAAAATGGCAGACACAATGTAACAGCACTTAAAATGTCTTAAATGATTTTTCTCAAAATAAACCAGTTGGTCCCTGTTGATACATCCATGGATATAAAGTTTACCAATAGCTACATACACATAACATGTTAATGGTAAGTTAAACAAAGAAACTGCAAATAATTGATTATTGTAGCACAGATCTTAATCAACTTGTAGATGAATTTCAAATTATTTGAAATATTGTAATCAGTGCCCCAAAGCACACATGAGCAATGATTTGATTGCTGTTGATTAAAGTGACATTATGCGCATTTTTTTCAAGTAAAAATCCAGCTGAAAATGGTGTGTGTACAAAAGTGTAGAGGAAATAATAACTTTTAACCCAATACACCAAACTATTCTGCTACCAGTATGAAAAAATAACTTTCAAAATATTGATTTTCTTATTTGACTGGGAGAGTCAATTTAAGAAAAGAACAACTGCATTGCAGGAGTTGCTTCCCTTCCACTGTCGAAATCTCTACCAACATCAACAACGACACATTCAACTATCATTTTATCAGTCCGATTTTTTATATCTAAAGTACCAACTTCAAATACTAATGCAGCATAATCATTAATTTAACACATTTAAATGCACAGCACCAAAAATTGCTTTTATAAAACTGTCACCAAAAATACACTTTGTGCAGTAATATGCGCATAATATCACTTTAACTTAAGGGTGCAATATGGCTAAAATACTTACTATTCTCAATAGTTGGATCATAAGAATCCACAAATTGATTTTCCACAAACTGGATGGTGAGACTAGACTTTCCTGAAAAACAAGTATAATATAAATATACTCTTAATATGAAAATTACATATTTTCCTTGTTTTAGAGTCAATTAGTGTGAAATGCTTTCCATAGCTAATGTTTTCCACATTTATGTACTACCAAGTGTAAAATTTCAATTTGTAAATTTCTGTTGAAATTATGTGATTGCTGTGAACAATTATGTAAAATAACTGAATCCCTTTGAAAAGTTTCAAGATGATGAAATGTAAGTTGAATGTATCCTACTTTAATTTCAAAATCTTTCATGCTAAAAAATTCCTATAAAAATAGCCAAATAGGCTTCCTTTAAGGTGCAGAAAGCACATGATTAAATGTGAAGGATGCTGTTATGATACCATCTTAACTATGCTTGACATGTATTTTATACATACTGAGTTGTGTGACATAGCTAGGACTTAATTGATAATAAATTTTGTCGTCCTTTCTGACAGGCCATATTTTTCACACCTACCACGAGTCACGAATGAAAAAAAAAACATTGAGTTTAACAGAAAAAGAAATTTTAAACCCACATTTTAAGATTCAGATAAAAAATGAGTATGTGATAGTGTTTAACGGCGATTCACAATGAAAATACTGCGGCGGCAATGTGTGATTCAAATGATCTTAGTGTAATAGTGTATTGTACTAAAAATACAGTGAGGAAAAAGTTATGACTTGTGCAACATGTATTAAACTGTTAACAAGAGGGCCAAGATGGCTCTATACTGCTCAACTTGGTACAAGTCCACTTGCCTGGTGGCAGATCACTAGACACTATATACCAAATAGGTTTTCCTACATACATCTTTGTAAAAACAAATGCCCCCCCCCCCATTTTGACCCCAGGGGCATAATTTGAACAAACTTTGAAGAGGTCTACCAGGCAATGCTACATGCCAAATATCTTAGCTCTAGGCATTGTGGTTTCAGAGAAGAAGATTTTTAAAGTTTTCCTATATAAGCCTATGCAAAACTAAGTGACTCCCCGGGCAAGGTCAATTTTGATCCCAGGTGCATAATTTGAACAATCTTGGTAGAGGTCCACTAGACAATGCTACATGCAAAATATCTAAGCTCTAGGCCTTGTGGTTTCAGAAGAAGATTTTTAAAGTTTTCCTATATATATGCCTATGTACAACTAAGTGACCATCCGTGCGGGGTCAATTTTGACCCAGGGGCCATAATTTGAACAATCTTGGTAGAGGTCCACTAGACAATGCTACATGCTAAATATATAAGCTCTAGGCCTTGTGGTTTTAGAGAAGAAGATTTTTAAAGTTTTCCTATATATGCCTAAAGATGCACAACTAAGTGACCATCCGCGCGGGGTCAATTTTGACCCGGGGGCCATAATTTGAACAATCTTGGTAGAGGCTGAGGAAAATGGCATTTTTGGGTGTAACTTATGTGGTTCTACAGATTTATTTGGGTGAAATTATTCAACGAAAGTTTTGGTATAGAGACTGTGCTTTAATGTCATACAGTAAGTCTATGGAAAAAGAAGGCACTGTCATTGCATATTGCTCCCATCCATACCATCATCTACAACTATTCATTCAATACCAGCACTATTCCTGATGATTGGCGGACAGCAAACATTTTACCATCTATCTACAAAAAGGGAGCAAGTATAACCCAGAAAACTACAATCCAATCTCACTCACATGCATAATAAATATTATGCTGTAAAATTATGGAACATATCATCACTAGCTACATAATGCAGCATGGGGAAAACAACAACATCCTGTATCCTCTACAACATGGCTTCTGCAAAGGCAGATACTGTGAGTCGCAGCTCACTGAATTCACAGGATGACATCACTTCAAACCTGGAGAAGGAAAAGCAGAGAGACGTCCTTGCGATGGATTTCTCCAAGGTGTTCGACAAGGTCTCACACAGTCTCCTCATCCAGGAGCTTGACCGACAGGCATCAAAGGATGCACCAACCGGTGGATACAGGCATTCTTAAGCCGAAGAACCCAAGCAGTAATCCTTGAAGGGAAGACCTCAGACACAGTCAAGGTACAATCTGGCGTCCCCCAAGGCTCAGTACTAGGACCTAGCTTGTTCTTGTACTATATCAATGACATCCCATGCGGTATCAATGCCACAGTACGCCTGTTCGCTAACGACATAATAGCCTACCTTGCCATTGCCAGCAAAACTGACTGTGCCAAGCTCCAACATGACCTCGACAAACTCGCACAGTGGGAAAACAAGTGGAATATGGCCTTCCACCTAGATAAATGCCAGGTAATCTCCATCTCTCGTAAGAAATCTACCATCATCTACGACTATAGACTACACAACCAATCTCTTCAGCATGTAAGCTTGACAAAATACCTGGGACTAACTATCAACAAACATCTGGGGGGAACATATCAAAAACATAAGCAATAAAGCAAGCCACAGCATGAACTTTGTACGTCGCAACATTAACATCGCCTCAACATCAGCCAAAGAGATTGCCTACCAATCACTTGTACGCCCTACTCAGTGTTCCCACTCAGTATTTTTTTCAAGGGTACAATAAGTGGGGGTAAATCTCAATTTTTGTGGGTAAGAAAATTATAAAATAGACAAGTGCCGACCGTTAAAAATTTTAACAGCCCGGGACAACCACTTGTTCTGAAACCGTTTCGGGTACTTTTTCCAACTTTTAACACTACTCGTGGTTGTTTCAGTAGTCGTGGATGGCAACTCTTCACTTTGTTGTTGGGCATCATTTATTTTATTTCGCTGTGAAGCAAAACACAATGCTTTGACTGCGGAAGCCCATATCATTAGATTGGTCACACTTTTAAAGTGCTAATATTAATTACCAGAGCATTCAAATATGAAACCAGTCTACATTTCATGACGTCAACGGTGAATCATCAGCAGTTATGCCGATCGATTGGCCGAGAAAGTAGAATTTCCATGACCTATTTTTAAACATACTGAGGGATTCCAGCTTAACCTATTCATCATCGGCATTTTCGTACGCACGCGATCTCGCATGTGGTGAAAATTATATGTGCGATATGTTTTGCGTGATTTAAGTAATAATTTACGAGAGTGGGAACACTGCCTACTGTCGAGTATGCCGCTTCTGTATGGGACCCCTATGAAAAGTCAGACACCGATAGAGTGGAAATGGTTAAACTTCGCGGTGCCCGATTTTGTGAAAAACAACTATCGCAGCAAATCAAGTGTCACTAAGATGCTCCAAGACCTACAATGGACTACACTCCAGGACAGGAGAAAGATGGCACGCCTGACCCTCCTCTATAAGATCCCCAACGATTTAGTCTCTATTGACAAAAGAGACCGCCTTACACCTCAACCTCGTCAATCACGTCATACAGCAGCCCACTCCTTCCAGTACCAACGCTACACTACTAGCTACTGCCAACATTCCTTCTTCCCAAGAACCATTAAGGAGTGGAACAGCCTCCCACCAGACATCGCATCAGTAGGCACATCTGAATCCTTCACGGATAAACTAGCCACACACTTTCTCTAAACTCTTAAGTACTCTTTTATTTTTGGCAGTGGCTAGGTAGCCGTGACCGGCTACCTCGTACGTTGGTCTAGGTAGCCGGATCCGGCTACCTAGACCAAAAGGCTAGGTAGCTGTACATATATTTCATATGAGGCTCTATATCCTTTGCACACCGGCGTATTTTGTTACACACTCGACAGACATGCATGTGTTTTTGTAAACACTTTACATCACATTATGGCTACTTTCGGTTTACTGCACGTGTTGCATACGTCAGCAAATAGATTGAGCTGTAACATGAAAGTAAAATTTCCATTGGCCCACCTACAGAGGTCACGCGCAGGGGTCACCCTGTCTGCTAACCTGCGCATGGACTTTTTTTTTTTTGCTAACGAGAGGAGAGGTCACTTTCAGGCGTTCTCATAAGATGTCAATATACCTAGGTTTGAGTACGACATGTCTGCTTTATGTCTGTGAAAAAATATTTGCACACGCTCAAAACACTATCCCACAGGGGCCTGTACGCTAACGTTGGTAAAATGACAATTTTCAAAGCTGGTAAAATTGTGTCCAAGGTCATTTTCAAGGTCGTCTTAAAGTGTCAGCATTTGCCTCGGACGTTTGAGTTTTCAACATTCAGGAGCTGTCGGCATAGCCTTTAAATTCATACAGACAAAACGTGTTCCATACGGTAACTGTCACTTCTATGGAAGGCCAAACCTGTCTTAACCCGCGTATACGGTTTATTACGTTACAGGCGTTCAAAGGATATAGAATCGTTATTGAATAATCATTCATTAAGGTACATTATTTGTAATACTTAACTTGTTTATTAATATTAGATAAGGATCGAAGTAGTACGTGTACTTTACCGCTACCTTGTCACTGCCTTCTTAAAGCAGTTAAATATGCCCGAAATATTGAATTTAAGTTTCTATCACGGTTTTACTTATAGTTTTTCTTTTACATATTCATAAAGTTCATAATTTCAGCTTTCACTTGATACCAAACATTTAAAAAATCATCAAAAAATAAAGAAAATAAAGGGTACGGCTGTATTTTCCAATATATTCTTTAATCTTACTTCGTATAATTATAGAACGGCCAGATAATACACTTTTCCGAACAGATCATGTGGCAGAAAAAGTGTCACAGCCAGGGCCAATACACGCCACAAATTTACTATAGGTTTGTATAGGAGCGCTGTCATTAACTCGCGATAACATTTTAACTAATAAAGTTATTTTAAAATCACAAACGGGATGATAAAATATAACATTTCCCCTTTTTAATGAATATGTTTTTATTTTTCTGAGACTTTATTTGTTTGGTCTTTTTTTAACTTATAAACTCTACCCGTCGTTTTACTATATAATATATAGTAAAACGCCCAAAATGTCACAATTTTAAGTGAAAATTTTGCAGCTTATCTTCAATTTGTTCAAAAACTATAACACTTATTTTAGAATCACAAACGGGATTGAATAAAACAATCATTCTCCATTTAAGTGATATATTTTACATAAAAATAAAGAAAGAAGAGAATGGTCTTTTTTTAAGGTTTTGTTTAACAGGTATATAATTTCAGGTTTACGATCGGAGCTCGGTTGCTTCCGTAATGCTGGCCGAACACTTCCGAATGATTGATCTAACTGCTTCAGGCCATCGATAAGTTTTATGGCCGGACATTACGTAACATTTACCATGATCTTTAAAACGTTGTATATTGGGGTTTGTTTTACATTAAAATGCAAACTGGGTTAGAATCTTCAGTTTTTTGTTCATAAAAAGGCAAAACCTTTCATTGAAACCGGATATACATGATATCAGGTTCCTGATGATATCGTTTTTATAGCGAGGTTCCATGAAATTTTCAGTATAATTATCAATAATATTATTTAGCTTTTGATGTTAATTTGCAACACATAAAAGATTCACTGTGCATGCATTTTTATTTCGAAACACTTGCACGGGTACTTTATATTTTGTTTTACATTTCTCTTTGTCTCGAGTGAAAGGCAAGAATTCGCTCCGCTGAAATTGGTTTCATTTTATAGGTGTCAACATAGAGTTTCTTCCAGACCAAAGCTAGTTTTCATAATACACAGGTCAAAACCAGGTAGTCTTATTACTCGTATCTTTTGTCTTTCAATTCTTCCTGAAGAAATAAGCTGATTATTACATTAACAAAAAGAGAGAAGAAAAAAGAAACACGCAAGGTTTGATCTGTGTGCAGAGTATTAAAAGACAAAATCTGTAAAATGTAACAGGTATTATTCTACTGCAGAAACGGAAAAGTTTTTTTCCCTACAATAAATCCTTATTTCTTCTAAAATGTTAATTATATTTTCAAGCCATGTGATGAAAAATCACATACTTTTTAAGGTATTCAACATCAAGCGTTTACTAGAGTATGTAAAATCTATTTGATATTCTGAAAGGAAACTGTTCTATTTCTCAAGTTAAAAAAGCCTACCGAAATCAAATGTCAGTCTTTATCAGATCAGGAATAACACTGATTAGGAATTTAAGATCGCAAAATAAAACAAGTTGACGTACTACCTACCGGGGACATGTAGGTCCATCTATTTACGTTTCTAAAGCACACCATACTTTTGCAACAGACTTGCCGTGTGCGTCTGTACTTGAAAATAAGAGGTATAAAATTTTAAACAATTCTCACGAGCAAACGTTACGCACGTGTAAAGGGATTAGCCGATTATGAAAAATCAAGTGCACACTAGATTCATTTTCATTATTATGTCAAAATTCACGAATTTTGTAGCTCATGGATTATTCTGTGACTATTTTTATGACTGATGATGTGACTGTAATGAAATAGTGCTACTAGTTAAAACATTACTATTATTATTATTATTAATTGCAAGTAACGTGAATGATAATGCTGAATTTTCTTTATCTTCTGGTAGGAATGATAAAAATTAAAACATAAGATTTTCACAAAAGTTACGCGTCAAGTTCAATATCTCCCTTAGGCAATATTCCAGTACAATCGATAATCAATGATTTATGACCCTGACCGTTATTTACGGATATTACCGAACCGTAGTTGTTTCCGTAAACTCCTAATCCCCAAAACTTATCGATTGCCTGCTGATATACGCTTGACACTTTTTCTGCCGTATGCAAGTTGTTTTGAATAAACAACATTCAGAACATTTTTAATGTTTAGAGAAAAATAATTTTTCGCATTCATAAATTAACGAACAAGTGTCACATAGCTTTGACTTAATTGATAAGAGTTAATTTTGTCATCTTTTATGACAGGCAATATTTTTCACACATATCGCGAGTGACAAATGACAAGTGGAAAATAAACACTGACCAGTTACGGTTTATCGGGAAAAGATATTTTAAAACAACATTTTAAGGTTCAGATAAAAAATTCTTTTTTTTTCTTGAGGCCCCCATAATTGGGGTAACCCCTTTTATTTGCCCCGTAAATGGCATGATGGGGGTCTGGGTGCATCCCCTAACAGCCTTACAAAAACAATAAAATTATTCATATAATAAACAGTTTAGAATATAAAGATTGCAAGATTGCTTACAATTTACAGTCTCGCTTTAAGTAAGAATTTGTCAGAAACAATTTCAGTTACATACAGTTAACAATTAATTTTTGTAATCATCAAAACTTACAATGAACATAAAAATTTACAATGAACATTTCACTTAATTACCATACAAATTTCACCGCACAAAAGTGCTTAACCTTAAAAGAAACGAAATTTTAAGGTAGCACGGACGGATATACGGAAGTTCATATTAAGATAGACGCCATTGCTGTTTCATCTGCGATTTTAGGAAAGTGTAATGATGCTTAGCTGTACTTGAGTTGAATCTTCAAATTTTGTTTCAATAAATATACGAATTGAAGTACATTTTGTTCCTGTCCTGAGTATTTACATTTGTTGCGAAATTTCCATATGGTCTCAAATATTATGGTATTTATTATTCTAGACAAGTTTAAGTCACATACACCAAGGACTATGTGTTCGTAATTTAGCTCAATGCGCGTATTACTGTTATGTTCTAAAATAACGTTATTTATTATTGATTGGGCACTCGTATTTGTGGCTGAATTTTACAACAACCAAAAAAGAGATGATGTAGAGTTTCGCGCCGATTTTTACAAACTGTACAGATAAAAAAATCTTTATATTTGTAAGACTTATTTTAAAACACATTACGTGATAGTATAGCGGCGATTTGCAACAAAATACCGCGGCGGCCATTCAAAGGATCTAAATGTAACAGGTTGCTTTTACAGGTGTATTGTACCAGGATTTATTATATTAACGGATTGTGAAACGGTGCGAAAATGTTCGAATTCTCTGCCATGGCGAGATTTCATCAACGACGCCATTTATGTATATAACCACGGACCTATATACACATGGATTGGCAACTCCCGTATCTTCTATACAAGTTCAACCTTTTTATCGCGTATGGCAAGATTTTAGCATCGATGGACAATATCCGAGGTTTGCCGATATCGGAAACTCCCAGCGTCCACCTGTCCTCCATCTTGAAAAAAAATCAAATTCAATTGTGTCTTCTTAAATATTTATGGCTCAATAGTTTTGTTTTTTTCTTTAAGTAACATCAGTCTCATTCCAACCTGTATCTGTTTTTCGTAATGCGTACAGTAACTTTTATCGATTTTGTATGTTGAAAACTTTGTCAGCGTGATGTAGAATGAAGCTTCTCGCCGTCTCCATCTTGGAACTTATCGGGGGAAAACGTAAACAATAAATCAAATTGAATCGTGTCTACTTCAATATGTATGGCTCAATAGTTTGTATTTTTCTTCAGGGCTCGATTTAGCACTGGACCGTTGGCCCGTGTCCAGTTAAAAAGCCCACGGTCCAACTGACCGTCCAGTAAGCTGGTCCGCCGGTCCACATCAAAAATGAGATGACAATGGCACAAATCTTTGTTTGTCAGGGGTTTATAGAACAAATTAATAACGTGCTTTCTGATTTGTCACCGACACCCATCTATAACGAATTGAAATCGAGTTTTATACACCTCCAATCGCGCCAAATAGCGTGACTTAGAACTTGGAGGGACTTTGAGTACGGAGAAATATCGCGGCACTTTGTGGGGGTTAATAAAATCGCCGTACTTGACGTGTGATTGAACGGGTTTACGCTTTATTAAATTTAAATTCTTTTCCATAGATATTTATAAACACGCGTTTTTTGTGTGTCTTTTATACATTTTAAATTGAAATTCATAGGCCAACCGACGTACATTTGTGTAGCGTTTTCGATATATTGATTCAACAAAAATAAAACTTACTCATAACATAATCGCATCCAAACTAATATTTTTATAATCCCAAGTCAACAAGTACTTGTACATGTCTTAAACTGTCAAAATAAATCTGTCTTTTTAATGCCACGTGCTTTACTAAGATCAAAGAAACTTGACTAGCGCCGACAAGCGTCGGCGATCTTTTTTGATCTCGTGACACCTGCGGCTTTATCTCTATTATTAACAGAAGTTTGCAGTAAAAATTACTTCATTCGGCAAAGGTTATTCATTTAAATGGATATAAGAAAATTGCAACTGGAAAAATTCGACTGTCACAGTTGCTGAAAAAGAGCACAATAAATGGCAATGGAAATACGGACACGCTGAAACTGGACGATTTTGTAACAAACAGATCAAATTACTCCGGTAGTTTTGTTTTAAATAAACAACATTCGGAACTATTTAATTGTTAGAGAAATAAGTTTTCGCTTTCATCAATCAGTGGTATCTCATAGCTGCAAACAATTTCAAAATTGAAAGAGTTAATTTTGTCATCCTTTATGACAGGCCATATTTTCCACACCTACCACGAGTGACAAATGCACATTGACCAATTACGGCGGATATTTCACGGAAATAAATATTTTACATATACATTGAGGTTCAGATAAAAATAATTTTTTGAAACGATGATATCAAAAACTCAGTAATAGTATAGCGGCCAGGATTCGCAATGAAAATACCGCGCGGCGATGTGTGAATCAATCCTTGGGATTCAAAGAATCTAATTGTAACAGATCGCTTTTACAGGTGTATTTTATCAACATTTTAATTACATGATGTAATAAAAAAGTCACTCAGAAATACGAAGAGAAACGCGATAGTCCCGCGATCGATATTTTCACTCAAAACTCCACTCGAAGTCACGTTATTTTTTAAACATGTTTTTGCATAGTGAATTAATAGTTTTTATTGATACAAATATTTTGGTCCAGGTCAGTTGACCTCGGGCCAAGTGAAGTCTAGATGAGGTGGACCGAAGGTCCAATCAAGTTTTCAGTCCTAAGTCGAGCCCTGTTTCTTTATTTATGCAACTTTTGTCTTATTCCAAGCTAATCTTTTTTCGTAAGGCATAACTGTTATCGATTTTGTTTGTTGAAAATTTTGTAAAGTCTGGCGGCACCTGCCGAATATCACAAATCGGAAAATTTCCGAAAAACACCGAGCGCGCGCAAAGCATGATGGGTAACATTTACTACGATATCGCATTATCGATTTTCGGAAGTTGCCAATCCATGTGTATATAGGTCTGTGATATAACGATCCCTGATTGTACCAACAATACAGCGAGGAAAACATTATGACTTGTGCAACATGCATTAGACTGTTAAAAATGAAAAGAAACAAACAGTTGAAATAAATGTACGGCTACCTAGCCTTTTGGACTAGGAAGCCGGATTCGACTACCTACACCAAAAGACTAGGTAGCCGGTCACGGCTACCTAGCCACTGCCTTTATTTTTACCCCTCACTGTACATATTCTCACTTTATTTATTTTCTTATCTTTTTGCGTACCCCCCTGACAATAATGTTCAACCAGTTGAATCTGGCCATTTACACGGTAGAAGTAGAAGATTTAGTGTAGTCATACCGTGTGAAGTCTGTTTCAAAAAGTCATAGTCTACCCCACCCACCTAGCGATACCAAAACTACTATTCTACGTGGTGAATTTTTTCTTACCGACAGATCTGAAGCCCATAAGGGCTATTTTTCTTTGTTTTGCAGGCATTTGTAAAGCTGTCTGTTCAAATTAGGGCATGTTGTTCAACCGAGGATCATCGGTGAAAAAAGAAGTGGAATTTTACTCGCGTGTTTACAAATTCTGCTTCCGGTGTTTGGGCTATGACTAATGCCTGAACGGTTCTTTTATCTAGCCATATTCGGTCTTTTCCGTGGTCTTGTCTTACATGTCTGTATTTGATAGAAAGTTGCAATTCTATGGATATCTTTAACAAGTACTCCATAACTCCCTCACCAGGTCACACAGATACATTAAAGATTATGTAGAAGAACTATGGCAAACCATCTCCAGGGGTCAATACGTTCGTCATCCTCCAAAAATAAACTCCCCTGGATAAAGGCCAGCCTTAAACGCCTCTATCAAGGTCTTTCAAATAGTATGCTATTTGAAGGACCTTGCCTCTATAGAAAACGAGATAAGCATACAAAAAGTAGTATTTGTAAGACCTTGGTTGCAGTAATCTATGGTAACTAGAGAATTATTAAAATTCATACTTATTACCCAAGTTTATATTTAATAGATAAAAGATAGTTCGACATTCAGTATATGGGAGCATAATTTACAGTTTCAAGTTAAATAATTTAATCTATTAGTAAAAAAGGTCAAGTAAACATCAATTATATGCACAAGTAGTAATTATCACTCTATTTACTGTATTTATTAAAGGTGTTGTTTCTATACTGGACAGTGTGCCAGATCAAGTCTCAGGCAAACTTATAGTAAAATTCGCTATTTGCGCGCGTTTCATGTTTATATTATGGTTATTTCACCCATGAATAAATTCGTTACGGGTTTCAATGTGACAAGTTAACTATATGCTTCAATACTTTAGTAATAGTTTTCTGCTTTGAAATGTTATAAAGAAGAAAATTAATGACGGTCTCATTTGAAACAGTTACGAATATCGAATTGGATCTATAGTCATTATGACCAGGTGCTATAGTTAGAAGATCGTATACCTGTATGAAAATACATTGCAAACAATTCATTATTGGTCTCACTCAAATGTGCATTGAAGGGTCTCCTTAACTTGTACAATATATTTATGTATTTGCTAGCAGATAGCTGAAGGGTGGAAATGGTAGTTCAGTACAGATTAATGCTTATAATTCGGTGATTACTGATCAGATTCTACTTTTTCAGTTTTATGACTCTAGAGAAACAAAGGAAGAGGAACTGCTCTGGTCTGAAAAATAACTGATAGATGGATATCTGTCTGCCCAATGTATTGATATGGATGATGATCCTTAAAGATTTTGGAAAACTAACAGCAAATAATATCCATCCCTCGCAAAGTAGCAACCAATATCTTGCAATCCCTTCCTCTACTGTCTCTGTAGAGAGACTGTTCAGTGTAGCAGGAAGAATTTTTAAGCCTGACAGATGTTCATTGAAATCTCAAACCTTTGAGGATCAGATGATGATCAAATGCAACTCAAGTTTAAATGAATGAAATATAGTGACTGGTGGACAGGTGTAAATATAACAGTTATTGGAAATTTGAAGGCGCTGTCACGAACATTGCCATAAAATTAATAACATGACTATTGTCTATTGTACATAATTAATTCAATGTGTATCAGCATCATACCTGTTGGGGTTCATACCTGCTGGGGTAAATTAAAATTTGAATAATATAATGTTATTAATCAAGTGATTTCATATTGGCCTTGTTATTTGTCCGAGGGTGGTCGTATTGGCCCAAGGCCGAGTGCCAATACGACTGCCCGAAGAATAAAGTGAATCTAACATGTTCATGAGTTGTGGATAAGGAAATTCTACCCGACGGTTGAGATATGTCCCAAAAACAAGGCTCTGCTGAGTTGTTTTTTTTTTGGACGTATCTCAACCCGAGGGTGGGATTTCCTTATCCACAACTCAATGGACATGGTAGATTTATTTTCTCACCGTTTAAATCGCATTTTCACACAAGAAAGAAGAAATAAGTGCAAGTACAGCGAGGGGATGAAAAGGTGAAAATCAACTTTTTCTCGATTTTTAATTCAAATTTGCTGTACTGTAGATGGATAGAAAATGCTCTAACTAAGAAAATGAATACCCATAACCCTATGTTTATTTCAAAAATAAAAATTTTACAGTCATTTTCCCTATGTGAGATAAGATTTTCCTTCACTGCTAAAATAGATAATATTACTGTCTGGTAAGTGAGAAATAAATGTTCTTGTAACAATAACAATGTTATTTGTATTTAACTTAGTAAAATAAGACATCAACAGGAGTCTAAAAAAGTCTGCATATCAACTGAAACAAAATGGCGTCGTTTAAAAAAATCTAACGGAAGTGACTTCTCCGTATTGGCCCTCTCTTTTAAACCAGTCAGAATGCTTGAATTCCATATTGGCCCTGCTTTCTCGTATTGGCCCTGTTTTTCTCATATTGGTTCAGTTATGCTTTGTATTAGCTCTACCTGTTACATATCATGTGCGCAATTGATCTAATACAGTGTGTAATATTGTAAAGTTGAATAATAAAGTTGTTTATTTCATGCTAACTTATGAAATACCGTGTTCTATCAGTGAATTATAGAGTGACGATATAGATATCATATCAGTCACAGTGTGAGTGATATAGGTCTGCAGGAACTACTTTTTTCAGTGGTGCATGAACATAATTTAGCTTTTGCTTTAATAGTTGGCATAAAATAAAAAGGAAATTTGTTTGTTTTAAGTGGATATGGTATGGAATATATCTCAACTCAAAGTGATACAATTTTCACTTGCGATCCGTGCTCGGAAAATGTCACAATTGCATCACTTCTCGATGAGATATATTCCATATCCACATCAAACAAACAAATACCTTATATCTTAAAATTATGGACATTAAATTTATTTCCAGTTACGAAACTGCAAAACTTATGCTTTTTACATGTAATCTGAATTGAAATCTATTGTAATCTGATGACATCAATTACGTAAATGCATTGTAATGATCACAATTGAAAAAAAAAGTAATTTTAATGTAATGTTATATAAAAACATGTTTTTAGCAAAGTGTTTGTAACATAATCAGTATTAGTGTTGTAAATGGCGCATCATGTAGTACCATGTCATTCTTCTCCGGTGTGCCCTAGGGTTCGGTCCTTTGGTTGCTCCTGTTTCTTATCTACATCAACGCTTTACCTAACTAAAGACGAGTGCGATTTAGTAGTTCTGAATTGGGAATTGATTCCTAGAAGCACTTCTGAAGCGTTCGATTTAGCTAAAACAACTTCAGCGTTTATATGCTTGACAGAACTAAAGCCGCACCTGACGAAAAACAAAATATAAAAATAGCGGCATTTAGAGTTTTGGAAGCCAGAACTACGTTCGATTAAGTTTTTTTGCTTCTCGGAATTAATTCCGTCTATTCCGAAAGACGGTTCAATTTTGTAGTTCTGAATTGAGAATTGATTCCTAGAAGCATTCTGATGCGTTCAATTAAGCCTTTTTACATCTCGGAGTAAATTTCTTTAATTACAGATTTCATGCAGAATTTCTGTAGTCACGTGTAGTCATGTGGAAACAAAATTAAGTGCATATTTTCATATTATTAGATTGATACATTTTATCACTGGTGCTGTAATCTTTAAAAACGGTTTTGACCTTTTTTGGTTATCTTCTTTCTGAAGAGCTAAGCTTATTCCGACGATTGAGAATCAGTTCTGTCATATGGCATTCTGGTTCTATAAGCACCAGATCGCACCGTTCTACCACTGTGTCTCTTTGCTGAAGATACAGCTTCCTATCTGTCACTGTCTGTCTATTGTCATTCCAATCTACTACAACAGAATTTACACCAGTAAGAACTATCTAGCTAATCAATCAAAATGCAAGGTTATTCAGATCACCAAACGAAAGTCAGTCATATATAGTATTATACATAATGCATTCATCGCAATACCATCTTAAAAAGGTTCTTCAGCTAAGTACCTTGCATAGTTTAACCATAACAAATGACTTATCATAGAACAAACAAATAGACAACATCACAAATCAAAGCGCTGTGAGCGCTGAAGGCTTGGTAGCCTAATTAATTTGGCGTTTCAGTGTGACCCCTTTCACAGATCTGATATTTTATAACTGTCACACCTCTACGCCTAATTTTAAAGTGCTCATAACTGGGCAGAAATCCGACGAGAGGAATGACCCCGTTTGTAATGAATTTTTAAAGTATCCCCGATATATATCACATTTAAACTTTGTGTGCGACAAGAAAAAACATTTATCTTGAAGGAAATAACATTACTTTACTGATGAAATGTATTCAAAATAAAAGATTTGACGACGAAACTGTTACCACTGTTTTCTTCTATATAACGCAAATAAACCGGTGCAGCGGTAATTTTCAGCACTGCCGATTACGCACACACTGTGTATAACCGTGCAGTCAACCGATTACGCCAGCGCGCACATATGATTGTGCAAAACTTACCGATGCTTCTCACTTGGAATGCAAGATTTATAACGCATAGCGTAATTTGTGTTTATTTCTTCTCACATGAATACAAAGAATGCATACTGAACAAAAATATGTACATATAGCGTATTATACAGTTTCATTAAATGTGTTGCTGTTATGTTGTTGTTGGTAGTGTAATCTGGTCACCGAAATGATAAGTAATTTCAAGTGTATTACTGATATTCGAAAAAGGTGATTCCTCGGCTTTTATCGCTGATCTCTAGGCGTCTTTAATTCTAAAATGTACAAAATCCTTTAATACCTTATAACAATGTTATTAAATATATGATAATAAAATCATAATAATGAAGACTTTATTTTTAGTGGATAACATATTTGGTGCAATAGCAATTTTCAATTAAATAATACTTCTATGTTTTTTGTATACTTTTGTTTCGAATCTTGCATACGAGTCTATCATGAGTCAAGACTGATTTTTCACCTTTAACTGAATGAAGATATATGAACGCGATCTGATAATCCGATTGGTTAACTGGCTAGTATGCGAAGCCGAGAATATGCAAGCATATATTATAGTAATTTTGATCTTTAGAAAAGTTCTCCGGTTCTTTTCCATAATGAATACAAATTGTAACAATTTCCTAAGATGGTACTTCGATTGATTTATTAGAATGTGAAATTCTGACCATCGTTTAAACCTTCTTAATTGTCTTCATAGTTCTAGCATTCTTCTAATTGAAAAAAAATGTTGTTTTCGGACTTTTTAAAATATTTATTTTATGCTAACTAATAGAAATTAGTAGTGATCTGTCAGTGGAAAATAGTGATAACATATTTATCGTATCAGTCACAGTGTGGGTGATCAAGGTCTGACGGACTTTCATCTTTTCTGTATATAAATAATCTGGATTTAGTTATAATAGCTAGCATAAAATAAAAGGAAAGTGATTTGTTTTGGGTGTAAATAAAATGTATCTCAACTCAAACTGATAAAATTTCGCATTTTCAATTGCGTTCAGCATTCGTAAAAATTTCAAATTTGTATCACTTTCATTCAGATATATTCCATATGCACCTCAAACAAACAAGTGTCCTCTATTAATTAATTGCTCAAACCAAACACTTGTATAATGTATATAAATTTTGATAATTATTTATGTGGTTAGAGCAGTCTTAAAATATGATTCAATTTATTAATAAACCCATTGAACATATCAAATTATTTAAGACAACCATATTTAACAGTTGACTGAATAAGTGATTAAAAAAGGTCAACATTCCCGCTTCGGCGATCTAAAAAAAATCGCAATTTTCAACTATTGATATTAAAATATATGCTGAATTTTATATGAAACAAGAAACATGGCAATGCCACGAAACCAGGTTTTCAAAAATGTTGTTCTGATTCTATACTATAGTATGAATTTTGGAATGAAGATTGCTATGAATATTCAAAAGATTATAACATGACATGAAGGAAAAGATAATATTCATGAGAATACATGATAATGAGTAGGATGTAAATTTCGGCTAACAATACTGTCTGCAAGGAGTATACTTAATAATGAGACAACAATTTGAGTTAAATGAAAGCAAGTTTGAGAGGGTTCTATAGATGTTTTAGTACAATCATTGAGACATCAACTGCTGAAAAAGAAAGCAAATAGATTATATTGTTAAAATGGGCAACAATTGTTAATCAATGTTATTACCCGACTCTATATAGCAGCCCACACCATTTTGTGATCAAAATTCTTCAAAGGGTTGAAGAGTTACAGAGCGGACAGGATTTTCAATGTTAATGTCACTGTGACCTTGACCTTGGAGCCAGCCATGCGGAACATGCGTTCTGCACGTCATCTTGATGTGGTAAACATTTGTCTGAAGTTTCATCAAAATTCTTCAAAGGGTTGAAGAGTTACAGAGCGGACACAATTTCGTTTGACGCCCGCCCATCCGCCCATCCGCCCATCCGCCCGCCATACCCCAATCTAATAACCAGGATTTTCAAAATTGAAAACCTGGTTAAAAATGTGTTTCCATAAAAATTATTAGCTTTTTAAAGCTTTTATCAATCCAAATAGATCGTTATGATCTACAAGAACTTGTGTGCACAAAACTCGTAAGTATAATGTTCATTTTCATCCAAATCTGGCTCTCAATACATTAGAACCACTTTAAATATGCCGCCTTTTGGACTTCTTGTCAATCATACAAAGACAGTCGCGCAATAAAATGTATTTTTATGTAACATTCATTTTTTAAGACAACAGAGAAAAGTGTAGAAAATTCAAATCACAAGTGAACTCACATGAGGGTCAATATATTATAAAGGTATAAATCAACATACGAGTTGTATATAAATATATTTCAATAATTTAAACTTATGTCACTTTCGGTGTGTTCACCTCTTTATACGCCGCGCGTGCTAGTCGATAATAAACTGCGGCTGCCGGTTGTACCCAGTTGAATACGTAGTGACGTAATACAATTCCCATGATTCTTTAAAAATGGCCGCTGTATACATGTACGATGAATATCTCGGATTTAAGTGGTTGGTGTTCGTGTGTAGACAGGTAAATTGAGCTGGGATCTGCGTTAGTGTCACCATTTACCTTTATTTTATCATGTAATAATGAAACTATATCGAAATACTGGATTATAGCGCGGTGGTTATTGCCCAACGAACAGTGTATTTGGGGTGTATGCCTACTATGTGTGACATTAAAGTGAGACGTAGAAGGTGAACAACTATAAAATATCAGCCTATAAATGCGGTTTGCTTTCGAAGTCGAAATAGTTAGACTAAAGGCTTGGGTCCCCTAAAAACAACTTTTGACCTTCGTGATTTACGCTGAACCTTACCTAAAGCGAGGGTCGAAATGTGCATAGGGCGAAATTTAGTATATGACACAGAATGAATGATTCACAAATATATGGGTGGCAGGGAAGTTTGTTTTATTATAAAACGTACAAAGCAATACCTACAATGAAATACAGTACTGTACAATGTGTATAACAGGGAAAACCAAAAATGATTCTTGGTTACCTTGTAGTTGTAATTGGTGAAACCGTCCACTGGGCCATGACATGCAGCGTCCTCGATAAATGGCGGGTGATTTTGATCACGTGAGTTCCTTCTCGGGAATGTACGTAAATTGTATCTTTTTTTTACAGAAAATTATTTTTAGGTAAATATATATGAAATCGTTCGTAAATAAGAAAGTTGTCAATGAAATAACATCAGAAATTTGAAAATCAAATTACAAACTCTTATATCGAATTCCGTACGTTTCCGTAAATTTCCGTAAATATCTGTACTTTGCCGTGATCTGCACATGATTATTTTCCGTATCAGCTAACAGCGCAGTAATTTCTAAAACAGAAAAAATGTGTAATGCAGCCCGTAAGCTATAGACCTTTCTGCAATCGTTTGAAGTTGTAGGTACTGTTTTTATTTGTAATATGTTCATTCAAACAAAAGATTGATCTGATCTGTCTTGCACTACTTTCCCAAAGCGCATGTTTACAGTTGTTATTCGCACATAGCACAGTTAAATTGTCTGCGGTGTTTGAAATGTGGTATGCTAATTTAGGCCTAGGGACTTTCAGTCCCCAGGCTAAAAATCTAATCAAGCCCTGGGTTTCCATAGACGTTACAGTAAAGTTCTCGAACAGCCCAACTTGAATACAGCTCAACAGTCCCCTTATATAGGAGACTTATATATTTCACTGATCAACCCGAGTTCACAAAGCGCAGGACAACACGCTGGACCTAACATGACTATGGCCAGATGTCCAGTGTCAGATATATGTTGACTTCCTACGGCGTTTTGACCTTTGGTACATTGACCAACGCCTGGTAATGTTTCACAATATCCTGCATAACCAGGTTGCCATTTTTTGTCCAAAATAGCTTATCCTGAATTCTGGATCTTAAAGAACACCCCATTCTAAAAGATTCAACAAAATCTGATTACGTCAGATACTCCCTTTCCCCTAGAACCATTGTCCACTGGATTGCCTTACCCACGGATATTGTCACCGTGTCAGGCCAAGAGTTTTGTCTGGCAGATAGTCAAATTAAAAATACGTCTCCCTAAATAAATCTGCTTTGTTTCAACTTGTTTTTAACCAACCTTACTTCATTCTTTACTTTTTTTATTTCAGTTCTTATAAATTAACAATCTTGTCAGTTGACGCGTTTCAAATCTAGGCTCCTAGTAGGAATTTGACTAAATGGAAGATAGAAAGATACGTACTTGCCGACCTAGTATTAGCCTTTTTGGCGTTGCGGGTGACCCTTTACATAGATCCGACATTTCGTAACTGCCACACCCTTACGCCAAATTTTAATGCGCACAATACTAAATGGAATCGTTACGTTACGCACGTACGTTTTACTATCACTTCGTTTCTTATTAAAGAAACTGTTTACAACACCCATATATACATGATTTTGTCCAATAGACAATAATCTTTCCAAAGGACTATACAAATGTACAAGTGGAGTGAAAATACAAAAGTCAAGCGCTTTGACTGGTCTAGTGATAAGAGCTAGAGATCCGAAACAAATATAAAAGCTTATTTCCTACGGGGTCCAAGTCTAACATTACATTTTAAATCACAATTGTTGTTATCAATTCCAACAGAAAAATACACATCAAACTTATATTACGTGTGGAGTAACATATTTAAAATCTTTAAAAATTGTGTGAATGCTGCTGATCTTGACCGAATGGACACAAATTCACACAAATACATACACTAGTAGTAAAAAGTAGCTGATGTGAAACAAATTAACCTGTGGGACATAGAAATTTGCTTTATTTCCATAATGAAATAAAAGACACCTATGTATTATGGCTCCATTTAGAGTATACATTTTCTGAAAACATTTTCTGAAAATTTAGTGTCTAATGTCGTATGTTTGGGTGATGTATGTGGTTTCTTTTGCAAGAGTTTCACGGGTAGACAATGTAAGTGACCCTTTGATCGCAGTGAATTAACCGAACAGGACCGGGACGTAAAATTGGCCCTCAGTCGCACAATAATTATATTACACAAATTCACACAAATACATATACTTAGTCTAGTAGTAAAAAGTAGCTGATGTGAAACAAATTAACCTGTGGGACATAGAAATTTGCTTTATTTCCATAATGAAATAAAAGACACCTATGTATTATGGCTCCATTTAGAGTATACATTTTCTGAAAACATTTTCTGAAAATTTAGTGTCTAATGTCGTATGTTTAGGTGATGTATGTGGTTTCTTTTGCAAGAGTTTCAATATATGAAATCATCAGTGATGTAAGAGTAATCCGTATGCGCGTGGCAGTTCTTTCCCTTGTACTTATTATGTATGTAAAGTTAGATAAAATATTAGTACAGACGGGTAGACAATGTAAGTGACCCTTTGATCGCAGTGAATTAACCGAACAGGACCGGGACGTAAAATTGGCCCTCAGTCGCACAATAATTATGCTAAAGCCCCCATGCCAGGTTGATGATCACGTCCCGTCCAGCTATGTATTATCCTCTAAATTATATGCATGTTCTAGCCTTTTTTATGGAAATGATGACATCTTTCGTTGAAATAATCTCTGCAAATACTATCATATTATATATTTTCTTACACACTGACCATGTATTCGACAGGTGAACGAAAGGTTCACTGGGTAGATGACAAATCCGACGGCTCTCACGGTCAGGAGAATTAGACGAAGTCGTTGACCTGCCACGTAAATGTATACGGAAACTTACTAAACGCTTCAAAGCATGTTCAGTCACAGGCAGATAAATTGTAGATTTGAAAAAGATAAGAGCATAAACGTACAATGGATGAGATATATGTGTAAAAAGTACAAACCGAAGCTGCCCAATCATCACTGGAATAACTAAATTCGTTTCCTTCGAAAATAGTTCTACAGATATTGTTTTCCAATCATATAGTCAGTACATAAATTTCATAAAAATAACGACTCTTCTCTACAAAATGAAACATAAGCGTACATCAAGTATCTTTTTACCGTTGTTACTGAACGTGTAGGAAAATCAATTTCAAACTTCGCCCTTATACTAACTCTTTCTGTCACACTATAACTTGATCCAAGAGGAACTCACCGACTTTATAGGTATCTTTATTTCTTCAACAGCGCTTATACCGAAGAAATCGGACACACTTTTATAACAATATCAGGCCATGGACCAGTCTCTTACGAGCAGTTTTATATGGATATTTAGTTCAATTACTTTACAAGTACATAAATAAATAAAAATATTTGAATCACAGTGATAGATGTAATATAAAATGGACACCTATCCCGGTTTCGATCTAATAGTAACCCCTTATTCAGTAGTCTAACCCATGCTCATACCAACCCAATGATGTACCTAGAGTGACAATCTTAGTCTACTCATTCAAGTAATTCTTACTCGCGTCTTTCTACTATATTCCGTCTGTCCATTCATTTAGCTATGATAAGTTAGCCTTATTTAAAAGTTACCACATAAACCTGCAAATATGCTACAAGTCAAATGCCCATAAACGAATTCCAGCCCAGAAAGTACATTTTAAGCCGGCCTGTCATACATATTTTGAATAATGTTAATTCTTTGTTTGGCAGTTTGGCACTCTTGTTGAATGGGTGTCAGAAAGGCCCACTTCCAGAAAGGACCAGTACCGAAAAGGCCCAAATCCAGAAAGGCCCATACCAGAAAGGACCAGTTTTATTTTGTATGTTAAATAGTAACTTGGGGTAAAAAAAGATGAAAAAAGAATATGTACATCAACAAACAGTACAAAGTGCATAGCAAACAATGAGGTGCATTTTATAAGAGGAATAACAATGGTGAAATGAATGATTTAAAAAAAAAAATAATCAGCATTAATACAAAAGTTTTTTTTTTAAAAAACATGATTAAAACACATTTATTCACTAAATAATAATCAACATTAAAACAAAAAATGCAAACTTAAAAAAAATCGTATGATTAAAAAGCACATTATATAGTATCCAAAAAATGGGCCTTTCCTGTACCATTTAAGTGGGCCTTTCCGGTACCTTTGAAAAATGGGCCTTTTTGGACTGGGCCTTTTAGGACTGGTCCTTTCTGGAAGTGGGCCTTTCTGGATCCCTACCCTCTTGTTACACATTTCTCTTTACTTCTAGCTTAGGTCTCGGTCCGACGCTTGAAACTGTCCCACTAAACCAGCTTCGTTCCACATAGGTAATTATTCATTCATGAACATGATAAAAGTTAACGCGAACATTGCCCTTATATAGTCATTAGAGATGATGTTTTTCACACTGAGTTTATTTTTAAAATCTTTATTTTTTACTATCTCTTTTCATGTATGCATTTGTATATCATGCTTTTTCATTCGATTCATTGGTTTATATGAAAGCACTCTGAATAGCAAAATATACTCCACCCAGATTAAGGATTGCGACCTTTTTAAAAAAAATGTCAATGAACGATATGAAAGGAATAGCATCGCAATGGTCAGATGAGAATTAATAAATGCGATGCAGCGCTCACATTTCTATTATTAAATGCTATTTGGAATTATTACTTAAAATGTTATGGTATATCAACAATAGCATCGTCATATCTGATGGTCTGGAGAGTAAGTAACTTTACCATTATAAAGTAAATTAAGAAAAAAAGTATCGTTCCGAAATGAATGTTAAAAAATGTTTGACCTTTTTACCTGCTGTGGGCTGAGGAGGAGTGCAAGGGGGCGGGGGGACAAGCAGTTTGCTTCTGGTTCCATCCACTCGCATTTTGCATCGGTCACTGGATTGTAATTATATATATTTTGTAAAATTTGGTGAATGGATATGTTTTAACTAACCTGATAAACCTGCTTACACTATTGTTCATAGTTCAGAACGACGCTTACTAAAGATTTACTGTCTGAATAGCGAAAAGTAAGGAATGTCATCAGGCTGCATGGATGTACAGCCTAACCAAGATCTTAAATGGCCGCAAGTGCAGAATCAGTCACCGCTAACAATGTCAGGATTAGCGTAAAAGAAAGCTCGTAGTTCGAAAATCATGTGTCAAGACAAGACTTATTTATATCAATTTTAATAGTTGAACACATACACAATTACCTGTAAATCTTTATCTGCTGGGCTGAACGTGATTCTTTAGTCACATTTAGAGTGTTTGTTTAAGATATTTTTCCAGTAGTCTTGTTCCAAAAGAATCAGTGATATATACCCAAGACAGCAAGAGTGTATTTGTAACGGAAGATGCATAAATAAGGAGTGGTGTTACGTTGCATTTCTTTTCAAATAATCTTAACCAATACAAACAGCCACACACCTTACCACACTATGAAATTGTTATACCAGGTCACGTTTTTAAGTCATTGCATCTTGTATAAATTTGTATTGATGTATCACCTCCTGTTTATCATGGTTTCAATGGATTGGATATTCATCCCTTAATAGTGCAGTCACTACATTACAGATTTTCACACGCAGATCTATACAAAACTTTATGAATTTTAGTACAACAAACATCTAAGATGAAAAAATATGTATTACTTAAAACAAAACGTTAAAACAAATCCACATATCATCTTATACATGTATTTAGGCACACTTTAAATCAATTGCAGTACAAGAGACACACAAGGAGAAATTAAGACAAATGTATGGATAGTTTAAAACAATACATCATCTATTACATGAGGTCATTTTCGCATTATGAACGTTTTGAAGACGTGTCAAAGTAGTAGAATTGTACAGGTGAATTACTTAGACAGAAAACAAGGTAACAATTTGCATTTAAAATTCATAGGAACCGCTCGAGTATAGTGGCAGCTTTTCAAAACAAGCGTTTCATAATTTTTACATTATTTATTTAAATGGTACTAAACATTCCATTTAAGTATATGCTTTCATAAAGGTTTGTAAACAATATATAATACGAATGTTTTGCGCGTATAGGAACTATTTGTAATTTTGCATATACAACTGGCTTTAGAAACCAAAATTCATATATAGGAAACTGATAGTTAATTATTATAGAGGGAGACACTTTTTAACTTTAAGATTTTGTTTCAACGATACTAACATTGCCTTTAACAGTCACCTGCAAATGTTGTTGTGACCTCTTACGTATATCATGTTAAGAATGTTTTTCATATTAATGTAATTTCTAATATGTTTTTCCCTAACTGACTAGCGATATTTGTAAGGCACCCGAGGGGGTAAAATATTTAATATCAAGTTGTTATCAAGTGAATGAGAATTTTTTATCCTTAAATTAGAAATAAACTTGAATTGCACATAAGCCCGACATATTACAAAATTCACCCTTTCTTAGATAGCTTCCGTGTCTGGAAGGCTTATCGTTTCCTCTATTTAAATTCAAAATGTATTTCGGTTATAATTGGTCATGGAACTAATAAATAACTTTAAGTTGTGTCGAACCTATGGAATCTCCAATGTTCATGTTTGTCCAAGAGAAACTACATAGTCAATATCTTTGGGATTTTCAGTATTTTGCTGACATTTTATGACACGGTGTGAAAGAAGAGTTTTGCCAAATGCTTTCCGTGGATTTTGTATTGGTGATGTTCCAGGTCATGTGGGATTGTAGTTGTAGTTATGGTGAAACAAATCTTAAAATGAGAATCCATATTAAATTATGCAAAGGGTGTATACAAAATAATAGCATTTAATCATATCACCGTGTCTTTCTTCTCGCCAGTCGATGATAAAAGAGAAGAGAAATATAATGACTGGGTGTAGGTTTCCCATACAGTATACAACTTAAGACCGCGTTCAAACTGTGAGTATATACAAGATCACTCATGTATGCTACACATATTTGTGGATTCTGTACCCGGTATGTAATTTAGAAATGTGGTTGGATTCGCCCATTTCAATCAACAAAACGTAAGCGTACTCTAAATTGTACTACTGAGTTCGAAAAGGCTGGGCGCGGATTTTGGGCTTTTATTTGAGAAACTGTTAAAACTTTCCTGCTATGAGTACATTTTAGTTATATAATCCAACGCACCACCTGCCCTTTACCTTTTTTTATCTAATTATCAATCTTTCTTATATTCCAGCGTATTTTAGCTATTTTTGCACGAATGCTATGTCTTGCATTTATGAAGACATTTTGTATAGATACTTCCGCAATGATCGACTGGTACAAAAATGTGGCAAAGCATTTTAATTAAACACTTAAACCTCAATAAACTTAAAATGGCTTATTGCCACTTGATGTCCCACTCTTAAAATTCTCTCCAGAGAATTCATTTTGAAAAGTATCTTGCCAATGTCTTGATAAATATCGCTCGACGCCCTTCGTGACCCGTTGCTTTGCAAAGTGCGTCGTTTCATGAACACTTATTGTAAATATTTCTTACAAACAAAACCTGATACAAATTTAACATGTTTTTCACTACCCATTTCTTGTGAACAAAATGATTAATTTATTGTTTTGCAATTCGCATTTTCACATAAATAAGTTATACATAAAACGTTTTGAATAAAACGAAAACAGATTTACCGATTCAAAAGGATTATGATATAAGTTGTCTATATCGGGGTTGGTCACAGCGGTATTCTAGGCATTTTTAAATAAATGTCTCCATTGAAATTTACTTTCAATGGGATTTTACTCATTATATCGTTCATGCAGAAGATGTCGTGAATGAATTTTTACTCGATATTCAGCCATGTCATAAATACGTGAGCCTTTGAAAATTACGGTACACGCCCAGTACTTATATTTTCAGTTTTGAATAATATCCAGAAGTGCTTAAATTTTGTAGTTGCAGATATACTATTTTGGTTTTGTTCTCTTTTCTTGAAAATAATTGGAATTAAAGTCACACATGGATTACAAAGACAAAATAACTTAAAAATTGGTAAGTTTTTATACTGTCATAGAGTTCTCTTGGACACCCGATTTACTGATAATGCTTTTAAATTATCATTTTCTGTTCAGATTATAGTCACTATCAACACTTAACGCCAAACTCGTTGCCATATTGGTGACTGTAGCGAACTTAACTTTATTTCTTTTGAATAACCACATCTTTGATTTTCTATCATTCAACGGAAAGAAGGAAAAATGCATTTAACATCAATATATTCCTAGCAAAATTGAAGCATCATTATGAAACAATGTAACGCTGTGGAATTCTTACTATTATTACATACAAAATTTCTTTCAATCGATCCTAAGAAGCGAATTGCATGACCTACACCTTATCGCTTTCACACGATGCAAAATAAATAAGAGCAAAAATGGAGTTGTTTGGCTATGCTCTGTAACACTGGATACAGCTCCTTTCGAATACAGCTCCCCGGACAGCTGTATTCGGTGCGCATTAACGAATACAGCTCCCCGAAGACTGTATTCGGGGCATAACGAATACAGCTCCCCTTATCAATTGGGAGCTGTATTCGGGGTTCATGCACCTTTTTTCGAATAGAGCTGCCTAGTGACCCGATGCAACATAGATGTGTATTCGGGATGCAGTACTTAGCCTGGGATGTTTGTCTTTTTGTAAGCACGTGTTGGACGGACGGTTGAACGAAACTTAGAGGTTTCATGACTTTTTTTGTTCGTATTGATGAACTATTTCTTTCAATAAACTTTCATTTTTCATACATGACTGTTTCACATAAGGCGGCAGTTTCAGTGGTTTTGTGCTTTGTAAATTGTTGACGGAATGAAGCACATTCACACCAGGGTGTCGGGCCAGACAACATACAGGAATGGACAACAGACATATGTTCGGACCCAAGCTTTCGAACTACAATTTGGTCATTGACTTAAAAGTTTTCGGAATGGCCAAACTTCTTTCTAAAGTGGAGACATAAATTCATTTGCCCAAAAGACACATCACCACGTACTCAGACTTCTGCTATTTAATCATCCGTTTGATCAAACATAGGGAGCTTTATTCTAATGTGCATATGCTTAAGTTCGAATACAGCTCCGTTACAGTCGTTAATGTGCACCGAATACAGCTCTCCGGGGAGCTGTATTCGAAAGGAGCTGTATCCGGTGTTACAATGCTCACAGTGAACCAATAATTTGGAAATTAAACATTATTTGTATTTGTGGAATTCAACACTGACATAATTATCTCTCAACAAATAGAAATTCCGAATACAGAGCAAATATATAATAATGATGATAATAAAAACTTATGAAGATAACATATAAGACATATAAAGAATTACAAAATATATATAGTTTCTCTTCTAACAACGCTAGCAATGTGTAGACATGTATTTGCAAAAAGATGTTTAGTTCCTGTAGCATTTCAGAAAAATATTTTACTAGTAGTTTACAAATTTACTTCCAACGATATACATCATTGCAGTAATTGTATATTGCAAACAAATATATCATTTTAACTAGAAATCATTGTTCTGCTTATATAGTAAACAATGACTCAAGTTAGACCACCATGAACACCTGGAATATGGTCAGATAGAATATTGAATTTACTGATATAATAATGATAAAACTATAAAGCTATATTTACCCTAAAAACACGTTTGTCATATTGCAAAATATGTTGTCAGAAAGCATTTCATATTTATTATTGCAGTATCATTGAAACATATTACTGCGATGTTTTTTTTACATGTGCTTTCAATTAGTAAAGCTTAAAAAGCAAGGTAATGAATGTTACTTGTACTCAACAATTGAAATGCTATAAGTAATTTAACATTCTAACCTTGAAATATCACATTATAGTAAGCAAACTATAATAGATATTTCGTACTTTTTAATGATATCTGCAATGGCAAATTCAGCGCCTGTGAGAATAAGATCTATTTCGTTATTAAGTTATTTTTTCATGTCATGCAACATTTGCGATCGTTTAACTTTATCGAAATGCAAATATAGCATTTTCCCACGCATTTACCATCACAATTTCGGCCTACTCTGCCTTACTGTATAGTTGAATGCCTGTGCTCTGAGGCTTATTTTTTACATATGAGTACCTTTTAATATGACTATGTATGCACCGATACACGTTTTACCTCTATATCTAGCCTGCATTAATGTTTTAAAATATTTAATAAAATAATAATTGCCGTTTGTAAGAGTGACATTTCATCATATTTGAAGGCAAGACGCATTGCAACTTAATGTACAATATTTGTTAAATGGTGGCACTATCTAATGTTTATTGTCTCAATATGTGACTTTAAATAAAGTTTCCTGTATCGTGTATAAAGTGGCTTCTGGGAGTGGCTATTTCGGCTATTATTCTCAATAACCGTTATGCACACATGCACGCAGATTGTATAGTTGAAATACATCTCCGACCCTGGCACCCAAGAACGTTTATAGACCTGAAGGTAGTGGCTACATCTAACTCCTAGTCTACGGGAAACTATGGAAACCCAAAATGAAAGATCGTAATTAAAAGAGCGTTTAATATACATGTACAAACAGAAAGCTGTTTACGTTCATGAAGCAACATACTTGCAGTCAATGATCTATCCAACAACAATAAGCTATAATAGATTGAAGGACAACCACTAATATGTACTGTAGTGACCGATTTACAACAGCAATACGAAGTGAATATTTTGCTCTCTCTTTCTCAGAAAAAATACTGAAACAGTGCTGTTAAAACACAAAACATATTCTTCTTTACGTTACAATCGAAGAGAAATAACAACACAGCTTCAAAGGGCAGCACAGCCGTGCAGACCGATTTACTTACTTTTGTAGGTACATGCACTTCGGTATTTCTGTTTATCCAACCACCCGGTTTTTTAGTTTGTTAATCGGACACCAAGTTCTAGAATATAAACTTCTAAGCTCGCTTCTGTACACCTGGAACTTTTTGAACTCTCTATTTGCATATTTATATATGATAATATTCCATACTGGCAGCAACAACGAGCTTTCTGTATGCTTTCAATGTCCGTGCTAAAGAAACGGTGATGAAAACTTCTGTTTAGATTCATAGAAGAGATTGCAAAAGTGCCTGGCACACATTTTTTCGTCTTCTGTTTATTTGTATATCTAGTGAAATGATAAGACGTAAGGCATGGGTAAACATTGTAGTTGAAACTAAAACCACTATGATTAATCTATTGATAATCGTTGCCAATTAAAAGTATACCTCTGGTTATTATCATAAAAAGCTGTAAAAGCAAAGTACTTTTTAGAAGAACGGAAATTTGGAAGCGTAAAGTACAGTAAAATCTATCCATTTACCAAACCTCAAAAGGTTTGCCGTTTAATTGATAACTTTTTGATTCTCAGAAAAGTCAAGCATCTTCTAGGTAAAACCAACTGGTGGAAAGTTTAAATGACGTTTTTGAGATCTCTTCTCAATACTTTGACAATTATAGTAATTAAGGTTAGGAGATACCTGTTGTCAGCTTGTACGTATAAAAGTATTCACAGGTTTCCCAATCTCATAATATCTATCTGATCACTATAAATGTCACGATATTTTGTTTAGAGCAGTGTTTTACTTTATCACCGGGTACCTGTCCAAAATATACACAAAATCATGTTCATAGTAGTATTTCAAGTTTTATTCCTATTGATCACAGTGAAAATCTGTTTCACCATTCTGGTCAAAAATTGACATCTCACCTATTTTGTGAAGTTAATTATAATTGCTAGTGGCTTTATACACTATCATCGAAAAAAATATTAAAAGAGACAAAAAAAATATAATAAATACCATTTGGTCTTACCTTACAATAAAAATGAAATTTATAAATATGTATAACAGTTTTATTCCTGTTGATCATAGATTTTCACTATTTTGGTCAAAAATTGATATACCGTGTACTTTTTAAAGTTTACAGGCTAACTCCTTAAATGTTTTTAAAGCATTCACTTTTAAGTATCGCACATGACCATTATGCAGTTTTCACTACTTTGGTCAACAATTATTATCCCGTCTACTTTTTAAAGTTTACAAGCTAACTCCTTAAATGTTTTCAAAGCATTCACTTTATGGTATCGCACATGACCATTATGCAGTATGACCGTCTTGAACAATAACAAAATATTTTAAATCGCATTTGTACAAATGAGAAATACTGATACAAAAAGACACAGACATCTTAATGTGATGAAATGTCATCACCGTAATCAAATTTTGAACAAGGCTTAAAATTATGGATGAAAAGTTTTATTGCATGTCATTCATTATTTCTGCTTGTGGGAACCTTGCCACAGTTTTTGATAACTGCCTTTAAATTATTTGTATGCTTATACGTGTGCTGTTGTGGAAGGTCGTATCCCTCGTCATACAGAAATGGCCATTACTTAGAAACAAAAGATTCTTTTTACAAAAAATGTATGACACGGTTCCTGTATATAACGGAGTAAGGGGTTACACTTTTCTGTAGGTCATATTCAAAATTGTTGATGATTTGTAAGACATTTGAATACATTTAGTGGCGTGTTTGGTTTTAGCGTCATTAGTACAACAATTTCTTTTCCAAAGATGTATGGATTTACATACATGCACTTTAAAAGCATAGATAAGTTACAAACCCTTGAAGTGTTATTTCTTGATGGGTGGTCTATTGTTCCAGCAAAGCATGAAGAATGTCTTTCAATACGCAAAGCTTACTTCTAGGAATAAGATGGAATCGGTTTTGTTTAGTTTTCGAGATTGTATACATACATTTTTTTGAATCCGGACGGTATTTGAAAGGGCTGCCAGAAATCTAACGTTTAAAGGAACGTGTAATTCGTATACAGTTTTGTTACATGTGTGCGGTACGTACCGGTTAGCTTCTGCAATTGAAAACCAGCGCAAGGAGGAGCACGTGTTCACTAGCGTGGCAGCCATATTGGAACCGTGTTACAGTTCAACGTTTGCAATATAGCTGACAGGCTAGGGTCACGTACAGCATCGAGCCAAGAGTGCAACAACAGGAAACATCTCACCTAATGGCGACGAAACTGGTTGGATATTTCTTGTTAACATTGTCAATTGATGATCATTAAAAACTACTTGATTCCTGTCGCGAATAATTTTGGAAAGAGTCAATAAAACTTATTCTGTACGTCAGGATACATTTGTTCGAAACTCTAACCGACGTTTAAACTAACAGCCGGTTAAATTAACAAAACTAACTTTTCTACAGTTTGAAAGACTTTTTAAAGCAAACTTTCGCACTCAAGAAAATGAAGATTAAAATCTCTCCAAGGCAAAATCAATATATTTCACTATTCTTGCCAGTAAGAATGACTTTTAACCAACAAGAGACAATCGTTGGTTGGTTTAACAGTCGGTTAAAGTTTCGAACAAACGGATCCGGATTCTTTTTAGTGATATTAGCATTAAAAGTAACAATCATTATTATAGAAATTTATAAGTCACTGGTTTATAACAATAAACATTGCCAAAGGTATAACCAAAGTATACGTATCAGAGTTTTATTGGGCATATTGAAACTCAGTGAAAATACTATTTGACTATCCTAGTTAAAAATTGAGAATTATGTTAGGTACAGCTTCATCTATATCTTTCTATATGAGAAATAACTCATTATTTACATGTTATTAACAACATTTACTGCGTTTTCAGCATTTTCAACAATTTTGTGTTCTAAGTTAGCCATAATGCAATGGAAAATAGCCTAAAATCTGTAGCGCGATTAGAAAATGAATTAATGTAGAATTAACTTTTTCTTAAATTTGATATATAAAATATGACTGCATATGCGGCTTTAATGATTGTAATAAAGAGTTTTCTTGTCTCTTGTCTTGTAATGTCTTGAGGGAGATTTATGACTTTCAAAATCTGAGGTTCATTCTCTAAGGAGGAAAACTTTGACCCAAGCTCTTCATACAAACATAATAACTTGAAGCAGGTATTTAAAATTAAATAATTTACATGCTGGTTATTTCAATTGATAACTGGTGCATGTTGAGCGGCTTATAGGTCTGTGTATGTTGCAAAGCAATTACATGCAGAGAACGGGCATTTGTCATAAGATTACATTCAACTACATATCAAAGACTAATGTAAAAAAAGTTGTTTTTAAATTGGTACTCATGTGTAAAAATATAAATTTCATGGTACAGCAACTTAAAGTAGTCCTATATCGAATTTTACACTTTTATAAGTGAATAAAGCAATATTGTCCTGTTTAAATCAAGGTAAAACCTATATTTTGCTTTAACAGTTTCATTTACATAAAATCAAATAAAATCTGAGACACGCTGTTTGATATCGTCCAGGTTGCAATTGTGAGGTTAGCTCAACCACTTTGCGCGAAACCAATGACATCGATAAATGACGTCATTAAATTGAAATTGACGTATTACTAAGTAATATTTTTTATTATTATAAAGTGTTTTACTAAGGACAAATTTTACTTTTGAGTAACATACCAGTTAGCATGTCATGGTGTTGAGTTCAGATGCGTAGTAATGTAATCACGAAGAATGAAGGCCTGAGTATTAATTACGAAATATCTGAACGACATATCGTGATATACTAACTGGTATGTCATACAAAAGAACTATGTATTTCCATTCTAACAAGTTTACTTGAATTATTTTATTACGCAATGCTGAGTGTCTTTTATGTCACCAGAAAACGCAAGAATATTTAAATAGATCTACTTTTATTCTTCATTTTTTGTAATCATGGCATTGTTTAAAAAGAATCATTTTGTAATTGAATTTTATTTAGTGATTTTCATGTGTGTGCTATGATAAAAGGGCAGATTTTTTCAAGACCAGCTCAAATATTCTCAAATATACCGTATTGTATATTCCTTTTTTGCTTATATGAGACGAAATTACAATAGTGTTAGAATCTGTACGAGATGTGTAATTTTAATAAAAGCCACGGAACCAGCAAACGAGGATAACATTGAAAAGTTTGATGAAATATAAAACCAAAAAATCGAAAGTTTAGACTATAAGAATGGGGCTTATATTATCGGAAATCTAAAAGTTCGATATGTTGCATTTCGCAGTTACACTTTGAAGTAATCTTTGTTTGGTACCTAAATGTAATTAAATCTTACAGTGTAGTAATAGTAGCATGAAAACAACGATACAACCATTTTTAACGGTTCAACAAATACTTCAGTCTTAATAGTCTTAATATGTAGTATATTTATCTACCAAAACCACTTTTGTTCCATAATGTATACGCTTATTCATAGCATTACATGCATTGTAACTGAAAAAGTTACCAACCATAAAGCCTCCCGTTATAATGCCATATGCGAATAATTGTATTTGTAATTTTGAACTTTTCAATAGAATAAGGTATAAATAGCAGTAAACTGTTCTTGTTCCCAACCCCTGGCCCTCCTCTTCCGTTTATTTGCGAGTAATATTAGACCTTTCTAACGCAAACGTTATACGTAAATGCAATACGTTCACCGGAAAATTTGGTGATTTCTCAAACAACACAAGTACCAATATTTTAAGTACGACTTAAAACATCACAGATTAATTGTAATGCTAATTTAGTTCATTTTTTTTTTTTTTGGCGTTCGTTTAAGTGACATTATGCACATTTTTTTAAAAGTAAAATGCCAGCTGAAATAGGTGTGTGTGAAAAGGGTAGAGGAAATAATAACTTTTAACCCAATACAACAAATTTTTCCTGCTACCAGTATGAAATAATAACTTTCCAAATATTACATTTCCTATTTTGACTGGGAGAGTCAATTTAAGAAAAAACAAATGCATGCAGGAGTAGCTTCCCTTCCACTGCCAAGCAACACTAATAACACAAGGGAGATCACTGCCAAGGAAGGAATTATTATTTAATTTGTCTATTTTTTTTTAATTTCTAAAGCACCAACTTCAAATATTAATGCAGCATTATCATTAGTTTAACACATTTAAATGCACAGCTACCGAAAATTGCTTTTATAAAACTGTCACCAAAAATACACTAAGTGCAGTAAGATGAGCATAATGTCACTTTAATTTGACTGTATTGACGGTCGTAATGAAAATACCTTAAATACAAATTACTGTAGCAGGGTGACACCGCAAATCTGTCACCCTAAAGAAGATGTTGTTGTTGCATGAGTTTAATGCCCGTTCCAACTGCATTGGTCATTTTCTCACGGCAGGTGTGTGTGTGGGGGGGGGGGGGGGGAGGGGGAAAGGCGGTTACCCTTACTATCCTTCCTGTGATCAACCTTTACTAAAGTCCCATATACTCCTCAGCGACTCTAACAACTGGACAACAGAGGCGGACCTCTAAAGAGATAATAGGTATAACTTTTAAAGAAAGACAATGGTCGCAACATGACTGTTACCATGGATTTTGGGAAAGGAATGAGGAATTAGTCTTTCAGATGCTTTGTAATAAATTTGCCTTGTGATTAGATTACAAATTTTTGTATTTCTGTCAATTTGTGTGATGTTTATAACTACTGTTCGTTTTACTCGTTTGTATTAATATCTGCATACAAACGTTTTCTGGTACAAATATGTTTCTGGCGATGACTAGGTAACATCTTTGTATTACCACTTCAAAATAAGGCAAAAAAAAAATTCTTTTCACTTTTAATACTGGTTCAAGTGACGTTTCAGTCTTCTAAAAATATCTGACGTTACGAATCCGATGAGTTGTGGGCTAAAACTGGTCTCCAGCAGGTATATTAGAAATGCATGTAGTCTGATAACGCCTTTTTCCAAATGAAAAGAATAATCTTACAAATAAAAAATTGAACTAATATTAATTTTAAATAGATTTTAATTTTAAACTTACAGATTTAAGAGTAGCGACATAAGCATTTTAGCACTCTTGCTTATCGCTATCAAAAAAGGACGTGCAAAGCATGCGGTTATAACAAGATTATTTGTTTGTACAAACGTGTACAAAGTGTCGTCTTACAACCGTACGAGGACACTTTTTGAATAGTTTTGCTGAAGGTAAAGTCGTATAACACTCGAAAGTAACATCTATTTCCTAATCATACAGTGTAAATGTGGTTTACTTAGTTTATTATACAATTTATAATAACAATTTGTCATATTTATACTTGATCTGCACGAAATTCACGATCTTAACAAGTATGACTTTACACAAAACCACAATTAGAAAGCTTGACAAGAACCTGTAATATTGATATGTATATCGTTTGACAATAATGAGATTTTGTCTTCTTTTTAAAAGATAATTCAAGGATACAAGAACAGGTGCGCATATGGAGTGCCATGGCAAGGAAAAGAAAGAAACGATCGCCTTTAATTAGCATCTTAGCGTTAGTTACAACATTAGGTGAGTAAGTTTCATTATTCTGGTAGGAGAAGATATAGAATAATTGGAAGGTGATTATTATGTAATGATCAGCTTCCTTAGGGTTTGCACCACAATTGGATTGTGCCCTACAACAACCATCGAAACGTCTTCATACACTAATCAAATAGTGCGATAAAATCAAAGTGAACTCTTTCTAACTCTCTTTTAATGTACAACCAGTTTGGTGTAAAAATATAGTTTTGACACTTTATTTTCTAACTAATGTAAAATAATTAAACAAACAACAATCACTGTACATAAACAAAGAATTCCTTTGTGCGCACTTGAGTATTAATCAGCTGGGGAAACCTAATCTAAATATAGATATTATGGGTAAAAACTTTTTTCCTTCTTAGTTTTGGAAAATCAGTTGGAGGGTCATACAATAAAACTAGAAAAGGAATTTACCAAGTCGGTCTTTATTTACACATTGATTTGTTTCGAAGACGATGCCAAGTTTAAATGTAAACAGCTTTTGCAGGGCCAAGAAACAATGGAAATGATTTAGTATTGGAATATATTTCATTTGAATAAGCCTCCTCAATGTATATCATTTGTGAACGACAAGTATACTATATACACAGTATTTACAGTATATAAACGAAAATAAAAATAACTTTAAAATGACGACACAGTTTTGAAACTATTGTATGCAATTAATTTTACCTGAATGTTTAATGAATTAAACTTGATTTCTTTTCCGCAGTGCGGGCTGTAACATTGCTAAAATAGCGCCTTATCCTACCTCAGTTTTCGCAAGCTGACCTCTCACGAAATTGCCTTCTATCAGATTTTTATTACTTTAATTACATTTTACACATGTAAAATTTTCTCCGGTGCTCTCTTTAAATGCCTTCCGTATAAGAGAAGGCTGACCGAATATTCGCTGTCGCCTCAGCGTTTATAAAAATCCCTACGCAAAATGTGAGGAAAAGCGTCAAACAGTTGCTGCGGTAATAAAATAATTTATTTGTTTTCGTACTTTATACAGAAATGGAAAAAAATAAACATAATACAAGGAATACCGCAGTCGACGATTGGTTGTATAATATTTGATCTCGCAATACACAGTCAACCCGATTTGATTTGATTTGATTTTATGAGAATTTTATCAAGGTCCGTCCAAAAGAGCACTTAATATGTTAGCTTAATATCTGGATGAGACCCCGGCAGCAACCCCGCAGATCAACCGATATTTATATACGTCCGCATAAGGAAATTTGCTTTATGCCGGATTCTATTTTTTCAGCCAACTTAGGTTCACTTTAGTGTTTAATTATCTATACATTGTATTTGTATAAAGGCCTTACGATATTCAAAAATGATTTAGACAATAAGGGATGGGTGAACTGAACCATATGTTGTATTATGTTTCTTACAAAAGAACACACCTCAAGTGCACTGACCTAGGACCGAAACCCAGTCCTCTGTATTACTAAGCGAACCCAGTAACCACCACACCACCGACACCACTCTGTATTGGTCCTAGCAATGAAAATTACCTACTAGTTTTTTTTCTTTCACTCAGATAATTGTACGGTTCCAAATAGGTATAGTGTGGAGAACGATTAATATAAACTAAGATAATTTGTTTCCCAATTAGGCAAAAAGAAATTAGTATAAACTAAAACGTATGTCTTTTATTTGTTTGATTTGGTGACAAAGTGCAATCTCATTTTGTATAAAACTGTTTGCTTTATCAATATTTAATGTTATAAGTACATATTGTTTAACCTATTCGCAATTGTATTGATATATATTGTGAGATATACTCGGTCAATAACTTAAAACATTATATGCATCTTATCGGATTTGGTTGAATTAATAAAAAAACAATTTTCCCTTCTATTCACAGCGTATACAGTGAATGGGATTTGGGCGTATCCCTTAAACCGAATATGATATATGCATAATTAATTCATTTATGCCAAAATCATATTCAAAGGTGTTAAAATGTTATTGAAAAAGTATAGGGAAGTGATATATTATTTACACTTTCTGAGCGCCACCCGTGGGACTAATAATAATTACTTTCAACCAAAAAGAAACGAAAACCTTTTATAATTTAGATCTATATCAAGATATATCTTACAAAAGGTAATTTATATGCAACGCTTTCCCTTTTGAAACTGATCTAAGCTATGTTCATGCATTAGACTTGATGCACCCTCATGGTTTCCAGCCCGTCACGACGGAACGGTATTAGGACAGAATTTTCTTTAGAAGAGCGAAATAGTTCCAAGCTTTTAAATACATTTTACAAACGCTGTTGACGGTCCAATGTGAGCACAAATTCCACCTTTGCAGTCCACAGTTCTTCCCGCTTTACAATATACACAAATAGGAAGTTTTTAAAATTAAAAAAATTAGGATGACAAAATCTTTAAACGTTTATATTTTTCTTTTACTGAGTTTTGAAAATTTGTAAACTATAGTTTTTAAAAAGGCCATTTCAAGATTTATACAAATACATGTAAAGCTAAACAAATGGTTGTGCTCATGATTACAAAAAGAAATGGTCACTAAATGTAATTAAATGTCTTACGTATCATGAATGTTTTAGCAAGGCTTACAGTAAGAAGATGCCCTATTACAACGTTTTATTTTATTGTTGCATTTTATTCACTATTCCTTGCTTGAGGGAATCGTATTAGAGATGTTTGGTATCTGACTTTATATGTTTTACTTTTATGGTCCTGTATGTGCTGTGATAGAAAATTGTACCCCTTGACCACATTCTATTGGTCATATATTTTTACAAATAATGTTTTCACAAATCTGTGACCCGATTGCTACTATAGGGCTCAGTGTATAAAGATCAGTGTATTTTAGGGCTGAAAGGGTTTAGGCTTAGCTGTAAGTCTTGTTCCTTTGTTTTTCCGTTTTAGCAAGAAATAATAAAAACAAACTAAAAAGGTGCTTCTAAGTAACATACTGTAGTATACAACTAATTGGATAAAAACCCTTTACCCAATTTTTAACTGCTTTACCATTTTCATTTTGTACTATTACGTTGATAATTGAAAACACGTGAAGTTTCTGTACTACAATCAAATGTTTAAATGCAATGAAACACTAATACATATTCATATAATTTATTATTTTGGTTGTAACTTATGTAAAATATATTTTTTCAAGGGGAAAAATCGATGTCTTTTTTTAATGTTGATGATTGGTTTGAACAGTAAAAAAATTTCTTACAGTTTATGAGTTTGTAGTGATAAGTAAATACATTTCATATATAATAAACATATTTATATCAATATTATGATATTTGTCTGTACTTTGTAGTTATAGCCACAACATTTATCTGTCTACGAGGGAAGAGTCACAAAGTACAAGAATTAACTCAATTAACTGACACAAATTATACACATCAGAATGTTTATATACGCGACTCCCGTCGGACCTTGCTCAGCAGTCCAATCCGTAAAAAGAGACTTGCTGATGCTTTATGGACAATGAAACCCAAAATACCTAAACGTTGGAAAAATCAGAAAGAAAATCTCTACATTTACGACAAAGTTAGAGGACGTGCCTTAAGTAAAGATGTAGAAACTGAATCAATAGACGAGGACTTTTCACAGACCACACCAACATTTGTTGAAAATACGTCATCATTAGACTCATTGGCATTTAAGACTACACCTTCAATAACAGACGCACCAACAAATCCAATCGCTACACAATCCGTAACCACACCCCTTTACACTGCCTCGCCAACGTCACCAATAACAACAGAATCAATAACCACGCCCATTGTGACAGAACCTGGCGAAATAGAAGTAACAACTGAACTGGACCTTGATGACACGAATAGCGGTAGGTGGTATACTTTTCGAACAGAGTTTCTGACGTCCAGATAAAACATATTTGAAAGTTGTTTAATTAAATATGTCTGTTTGTCGAGTAAAACTTAAAATTGTTGGCCTGTTTTGATAGCGGAATTGCAAAGCTGTACTGAATTATTGCAGACGAATTAATCTCAAAGTTCCAAAAGCATCCTTATCAGTTTACTTTTTGTGTTCAGTTAACATCATTCTATTTCAATATTTCCCAAGAATTTCCGGTAAGGGTAGTGGGGCTTTGTACTGACTTGTCGAGGAGGGAATAAGAAACTATCGACAGCTGGTATTATTATTATTTTGATTAAGATAAACCAAATTACAGTCATATTGGTAAAGTATTGTAAAGAAATAACAGCTTTATTGGAGACAGGTCGTGATTTAAAGGTCGTGTTACGAATGACATGAGTACTTTATACAGCGCCACTTTCATTTCGAAACACCATCATTTCAATTCGTATATGTACTATAAGATGCATTCTGACCTGCTTGGGAGGGGCCTACATTATTTGTCCCTAGTTGTACAGCGACTGAAAGCTGATCTTAAAATAAATGTAGAAAGTACAGCTTGTACGTGAATCAATTATATGTAAACCGAGTTTTGCAAAATTATACGAATACTACAAACTCTTATCATAAGCAGCACTCGCAACCTTATGAAGAGCACAAGAATATTTAATTTCAAGGATAGAAGTAAAATTGCGTATTTGTATATTTTGTAGACACCTTAATGATGATACGAAACAGACGGGGTGTTGTCAACGGCGGTAAGTCAAACCTGCAACCCTTTCAATGTTCATGAGGCCAATTCGAAGAAAAAAGATTTTGATATTAATCATAAAATATTTTGAACTTTTAAACATTTATCCTCATGTGACTAACTAATCTAATACCAATTCAATACATGAATATTTTACCCTCATTTATTTTTTTATAAAATATACATTTTCAACTTTATTTACTAACTTATAAAGGCTTAGTTCCAATAACTGTCCATAGGATGGGCATTGAGAATGTACTGATTACTGATCATGGCGAGAGTGTACTTGTCGCTAAGGAACATGTAGAGTGTACCTGTCGCTAAGGAACATGTAGAGTGTACTTGTCGCTAAGGAACATGTAGAGTGTACTTGTCGCTAAGGAACATGTAGAATGTACTTGTCGCTAAGGAACATGTAGAGTGTACTTGTCGCTAAGGAACATGTAGAGTGTACCTGTCGCTAAGGAACATGTAGAGTGTACCTGTCGCTAAGGAACATGTAGAGTGTACTTGTCGCTAAGGAACATGTAGAGTGTACCTGTCGCTAAGGAACATTTAAAGTGTACTTGTCGCTAAGGAACATGTGGAGCCATGTTATAAAAGGCAACACTCTACCAAAAGGTTATCTTGATGTTTTTCTAAAGACATATTATTAAATGAAAAGAAACACACAAAAACAATCACTGTTGATAACGTTTCCAAAACTGACTTTAACTGTTTGAACCTGCCAATGACACAGTACCGGCCGGCAATAATTTCTTCTTTTTATTTCCAGGAACAACAACAACACCCTTCCCAATTTCATCATCATCCATCAAACCACGTAAGTCAAATACATAAAAAAAATTATGTGATTTTACTGAAAATTGTATGTAGACGGACCACAATAATACCATTCAAGTGCTGTATTTACATTTATGACAAATTTTGAATCCGAGTGTTGTGCATTAGTGAGTGTACAGTTTGAAATGGTCTACGTTCACTGTAGGTAAAGCACTTAAAGAGGAATGTGTACGTAGCTGTTCTACAAGTATTGTTGTTGCTAATGATAATGAAAATACACAATAGACCACCAACATATCATTTGAGTTATAGAAACACAGCATTTACATATTTTTCTTTTAGGCCTAGAAAAAGAACAAAATACAGGGCATGTTACTCATGGATCGAAAACAACGTATACGATTTACTTTAAACCATCAGTTATCTGTCCATTCATATGCAAATCAAGCTAATAGTTCCATCTGCTTTGTGTCCATACTTATGAGAAGAGCATACAGCTTGAATGGTGTACGCCAGTGCATGTTAGGTTTTCACTTGACTTTACTTCCTCTTCTATACCCTGTAATTTGGTTACATTTGGTCATATGTTGTAAAATGATATAGTACTGGGAAAAAGACTTTCAGTAAATCTTTCCTACATGCTATTGTTTCAAGTGATAAAGATAGGTAAAATTATGTGGAAATTATGCATTTAACACAAATGTAAATATTTTCAGCCCAATGCGGGGATGGTGTTGATTCGGACTCCGCCGACAATATGGACTCCGACGATGACGACGACGATGATGATGATGATGACTATTATGTCGGACCGAATGGCGACTGCGAATGTGGAATAAACATGTCCGGACCGTATTGCACCGATGGTAACTATTTTCTACACACATTACTTCGTTATCCCGTTAGCGGCACCGTAGACAGTGTATCTCAAATCGGGAATTTATTTTCGAAGCCAAATGAGTCAGTGTTACAGAGATAAAACGAGCGTGTCTGTCAATTAAACACATGCACCTCAACCTTTACTGTATTAAAATATCAAATATAAACTGACGGATATACTATCTGCAGAATCTTTAGAAAGGAGCTCATTAACTGACCGGATAACGAACAGTAAAAACGCGAGTCTGTGCAGTTCACAGATCGTATACCATAGGCAAAATAATCTACCTGTAATAGAGCGAGTAAATAAGTTGCTAAACAAGATATTTAAAAATATTCAAAAAACTTTTCTATTCTTCGGAAGCATTGACTTTTTGAATTGAAACTATGCTTTGATCAATACATCTTTAAAATCTTGCTTGAGTTACACTCTTTTCTACACCATAGAGTTCCAGAATAGAGTGTCGTTTGGACCTTTTTGGACAAGAAAATTAACCAATGTACCAAACGATATAATTTTAGACTAAATTTCTTATACAGAAAAAATTATTGTTGTTAGGTTGTTTTGAATGTTGTTTTAAAGCATAGCATTTGTGCTGCTTAGGTGTTGGGAAGTTTATAATACTCAAACAAACAAAACCGTGGGAATCTGTAGGAGGCAGCAGATTGGTCGGTTGGTCGGTCGGTCTGTTGGATTTTGTGTCCGCTTGATATCTCCTAAACCCCTTGAAGGAGTTTTATGAAACTCGGGTCAAATGTTCATCCTATCAAGACCACGTGTGAAACTCATGTTCCAAGAGCGGTACATCAAGGTCAATGTCACACTTGGGGGTCATTGATTTTTTGTGTCCGCCCATTTCTCTTTAACGCCGTGAATCACTTTGACAAAAGTTTGACCAAATGTTCATCTTATCAAGACGACGTGCAGAACTCATATCCGAACCCCGCTGAGCCAAGATCAAGGTCACACTTAGGGTCATTGATTTTATGTATGTCCACTCCATATCTTCTATACTCCTTGAGGATTTTCCTGAAAGTTTGTTCAAATGTCCATCTCGTCATGACGACGTGGAGAGCCCGTGTTTCAATCCGTCAGCTCAAGGTCAAGGTCACACATAATAATCAATCATTTTTCGTATCCACTTCATTATTCCTGAACCCATTGAAGGATTTGATTGAATCAAATGACGATATACATTAACCATGTTCCAACTCTGCAGTTCAAGATCAAGGTCACACTTGGAACGTTTGAACGATTTACATTTATATTTCCAAAGCCCCCTTTTTATGAAACTTGGGTCAATTGTTGACTATATGAAGATGATAATTATGCATATTGTGTATCTATTGTGGTTCAATGTAAAGATTAAATTTAGGGTTCAAAGGTCATGTGACTGAATTTTGTGTTCGCGTTGTAACTCCTGAACCACATATTGGATATCAAATGAGCATGTCACAAATATCAATCGCATAGTTATTCAGGTTAGGGTAAAAAGAGAAGCCATTTAGTATATGCATTTTAAAGAATAACAATATTCAATATTGAATGATAAAAAGGGTACCTGAACACAGGTTTTATGTGCATTTTGTTTTTGTACCGAATACCAAGAAATGGTAAAATTCTTATCGGCAATTGTTAGAATCATTTTTCTTATAGAACCTTCTCCATTTCCTTGCAATTTTCATGATATGCCATATGGCATACAGTACAGGACTAAAACTTATTTAGAATAACAAAAGCCTCAACTGGTCTGTGAGCGACATCAACACTGCGGACCAGGTTCGCTTACACTTACATTTGTCTACACAAATGGAGTATTGCATTATGGTCATTAAAACGCTCAAGTCGATTTTAGTAACATTACCGTTCTAAAATATCTTATTTCATCGTGGCCAATTAAGATGCTCATCATTTTCTCGAATGCTTGGAAAATCTGTAAGAAATAACTTATACACTTATAGTAGAGAGCAACGAAAATAATCATTACAACATTGTCGGATTATACATTTTGAATTGGATAGTAAAAATAAATGTTCACTATATTTAATATAAAATGTTATACATATTCGTGTATTTTAGTTCTAACTGTTGAAATATTCTTTTATCTTTAGGTACAATTCAGGGCTAATTTATATCTTATTTATACTAATTTATTTTATTCTCGATTGCGAAACAAGTTCTTACAATTTAGATCAATCGCTCTCGAGTGCTTATTGTCTTATTTGGAATTATGATGGTCAATTTTAAAGGGTGGTATCACTTTAATAAAAATATTAAGGTTGCACCCGGCTTCCATGTAAATTGAGTAGGGAAAATGATTTCTATATCAAAGAGGTCCAAAACATTTTAAACCTTTACTTTGTGCAATGCTCAAGTCAACATAAACCATTAAAGTTACATTGTGCATTTTCAGAGAATGATGCTGCCTCACGGCAAGCCATGCTGGATAGATCCTTGTTGTTTATGACGGAAGCAATTGGTCCATTTAATAATAACAAGAGAGCGGTCTTTCAAGAACAGGTAAATTTCATCTTGACGGAAGATTGATAAGTTTTTTACCAAACGTCGAAAAGGTTGATACTGACTGAAAAATAAGACTTCAACTGTCTAAACTAGAACGGATATATATATACATGCTATATCAACTTTCCTTGTCTAATTTTCTATGACAGTACAGTCAAATAAAAGTTCAAAGGGTAGTTGATTAAATTAATCGCGAAAAGTGATGTTCATCAGATTTCACGGCCAGTAAGATAAAGGTCAACATAGGTCTAGATTGACTGTTGACAACGTAACTATATTTTGGATACTAGTAATCATGTTATGGCATTGTTTTAGTAACATACCATTTATTATTACAAGTATTCTTTTAATCTGGAGTACAGTTCAATTTGACCAGTTGAGAATTCGTAATGTCTGTAACTGAAGAACGTATTTTTACACGGAAAATGAATAATTTCAGTTACATAGTTTTACCTTGCATAACGTGTATATAAAAATGATCAAAACTTAGAAGTCTTATTTACCATTAAGGGGAAGATACTAGTATAAGACTTCGCCTAACGTTTGTATGAGTAATGGCACTTTTTTGAGCGAGTAAAACAGATACACGTACCATGGTTATTATTTATCGTTTTGGTGTGCTTTTAAACCTGCACCAATTACTAAGCTTCAAAGAATAACTGTGATTCTACATTTCTACTATATTTATATATTTCTTTATCGTCACGTTCTGTATATTTCTTTATCATTACATTCTGTATATTTCTTTACCATTACATTCTGTATACCAGCATTTCTTTATCATTGCATTCGGTATATTTCTTTATCAATACATTACGTTCTGTATATTTCTTTATATTTCTTTTCAATTACATTCGGTATATTTTTTTATCTTTACATTTTGTTTATTTCTTTATCATTACATTATATGTATATTTCTGTATAATTACATTCTGTATATTTCTTTACCATAACATTATGTATATTTCTTTATCATTACATTATGTATACCAGCATTTCTTTATCATTACATTTTGCATATTTCTTTATCGTTACATTCTGTATATATCTTTGTCATTTCTTTCTGTATATTTCTCATTACATTCTGTGTATTTCTTTATCATAACATTCTGTATATATTTCTTTATCATAACATTCTGTATATATTTCTTTATCATAACATTCTGTATATATTTCTTTATCATAACATTCTGTATATATTTCTTTATCATAACATTCTGTATATATTTCTTTATCATTACATTTTGTATATTTTCAGCTGGATCTTTATTTTATGGACCTACCAGGATTTGAACGTGCTTTTATTTTGCCCATGGAGTAAGTTTATAGCTTAAACCTGGTTATAAGTTTTATTAGCTCCTGACATTGCAGTTAAGTGCACATGTTTTGCCTGTAACATTATCGTTGGTCAATTATATTTTAGCTCGTTCATTTGAATAATAAGGGGGCTAATGCACTCGCCCCGACGTCGACTTCTGTGTTGGTTAAACATTTTTATAAATGCTTCTATACTATTAAATATATTTACTTCATATGTAGCATACTTTTTTTCATGGAAATATCAACAACTGCAGCAAGTCACATCACTCTGTCAACCGTGTTTGCGTAGTTATGCCCTATTTCAGTTTTTAGAGTGTGTCACAAACACTTACCTTCTACATTGCTTTGCAAATTCTCAATATTTCTTCATTAAACTTCAAAATTGTTTTGCTTATGACAACAGGGTTGTGATGAAGTTAACATATTAAAGGTTAAGGTCACATTTGGCAAAGTAATGCCCCTTTTGTATTTAGATTTTGCCATGATAACTTAACAGTAAACGTTCGCTATTATTTTGCCATTTTTTATTATTTCTTCATCAAACTTTCAAATCATATTGCTTTTGACAACATGGTCATGATTTACTCCCTTTAAGTCTTCCCCATACCTCTACCACCGTCCACTCCCTTGCGATTATATAATGAATATACTGTCGGAAATATTGCAAATACAGAAAAGATCCTGTTGAATCTTTTCGTTTATTTGGCTATGACGTTATTTTGAATGGTCCACTTTCCCTACCTTAACACTAATTGCAGATTAATCGTCACGCGGATTAGCTACAGAAAGTTAAAAAAACAAGCCCAAAGATGATGCAGAAAAGAAATAGGTCAATAAATGTAACACAAATAATACCTATCACTATTTTAGCAATGCTAGGTGCAAACCTCTATGGAATTTGAATTTGTTGGTTTGTTTGTTGTTGGTGGTGTTTTTTTTATGAGGGGGGAAGGGGGGGAAGGGGGGAAGGTAGAGTGTGGGGGTATATTTTGTAATTGTGTAAGAATTAAAGCCAAAATTAACAAAATAAAAATTTCTATCTTTCTTTAGACGGGGAGGGGAAGAGGTAGAGTGGGTACATCGTGACTATGTTGTTATAAGCGAAATATTTCGAAGTTTGATGAAGAAATATTGAGAAAGGATGAAGAAATATTGAGAAACGGCAAAGTTATAGTTAAAGTCTTTAATCATAAGTTATTTTGTGGCAAAATCTAAGAACTAAAAAGGGCATAACTACGTAGATAGACAGAGTAATGTGAGTTGTAATGTACTAGTAATGTGCTGTTGGCGATATTGCTATTGGAAACAAGTATGCTACGTATAATGTTATATGAGATATTAGCATTTATAAAAAATGTGAATGAAGACCTCCTTTTTCTTCGAAAAGACGAGCTAAAAATGAAATAAAACTTTTGGATTAACCCCTAGCTCTAATGATTTGCTTTATTCTTGCGTAAAGTTTGAAAATGCATAAGTTTATCTACGTTCTAAACATAGTTAGAACAATGTAAGCCTTTGAAAAGTTTAAAGCATAAATTTCAGTTGAACTCACGTACTACATTAAAAGAACAAAAATAACAGTTGCAGAATTTACTCCATGAATCATTATATGTAAATCTTATAGCCAAATAAATAATGAATTTATGTATAGTGATATTTGGTCTTTAATGCGTTATATTTAAAAAGGACAGAAATACAGAAATAACATTTTATATAAATCGTGAAACAAAATATTTCATGAGTATAAAGTAAGATTTCCTTTGTTAATGATGCATATATATCAGTTTTCATTGAGTACAATATAAGTACATTTTTAGGGTGTTGCGTGTGTTCTAGACTACACATAAATTTAATAAATGTCAGTCGTCCGTAGTTTTTTAATTTTATTCTTGCATGTTTTGCTTAAAACACATAGAAATTAGTCTTTATTCGGCAATAAAATGTTAAAGTCGGTCGGGAGACTGAACAACATACATTGTAGAGGCGTTACCATAGATATGTTAACACTATCATTACAGGTACAATGCCACAACTAACCGAACAGAATTGAGTTTCTATTTGGTTTTCAACGAGACAACGGACGCGGACGATGCTTCCCGATCAGCTAGTTTGACTGCAAACATAACAGGAAATATACTGCCTATTATGATCGACAATCAGCCGGTTTCGTTCGGGGAGGAATCAACATTTTACGTGCGACCTACAATACAAAATACAGTAGATCTTAGTAAGACAGTTTGTTTCTTTGTTTCAAAGTGGAGGTTTGACTGACATATGAACCAAAGTTTTACTTTGGCATGACTATGGTTCGTGTTTATTAGCATGTCTGTGCTGATGTGCAAACGACTCACAATTCTGTCTTTTTATCTGATTGAAATGATTGCTACTGCAATTAAACAATTACAGGTACTAAGATGAAGATCTTAGTATGTGATTAAATATCCAGTTCTATTAAATTGATTAGCAATTTTGATTACACAAACACTAGTTCTATATCCTGGTACTACCAATGTATGTATTTCAGCAGTTATTATTAAGCCAGATTAGCAGTTTTATTGGTACTGAAAAATACCGTAAAACAGTTGGGTTGTTCGATCAGCAACGACCGAACCCATAAATCCATAGTACATTGCTTACAAATGGGCATATATCATTTTCCCTATTGTCTTTCAACAGGCTTAAATTTCGGACTGAATTTACATGGAAAATGTAACACTACTTGAAATTTTGAAAAGAAAAAACATTTCAACAATTCGTTAAGTTTGTGAAATTAATTCTTCATTTATAAACGCCCGAAGGGACGTATTATAAGATAACCCGTGGCGGGCGGCGCCCACACTTTGTCCGCTCTCGTCGTACAGTTTTCATCTGATCTTCACCAAACTTGGTCAACATGTTTGTCGGCATAAAATCTTGGCCAAGTTTGATAACCAGCAAAATCGACCCAGGCACTTTTGGATTCTGGCCCTACATGTATGCAAAATTAACCAAATTCACCTTGTTCGCTCTCTAAGTCAAACAGTTTTCATCTGATCTTCACCAAACTTGGTCCAAATGTTTTTCGGCAAAATATTTCGGCCAAATTTGATAAGCAGCCAAATCGACCCAGGAACTTTTAAATTATTGCCCTTGATTTATGCAAAATTGGCCAAATTCACCTTGTCCGCTTTCTAAGTTAAATAGTTTTAATCAGATCTTCACCAAACTTGCTGAAAATGTTTATGGGCATAATATCTAGGCCAAGTTCGATAACCAGCAAAATCGCTCAAGGGACTTTTGGATTATTGCCCTTGAATTATCGAAAAAAACGCACTCGTATGATCCGACGCACGACTCGAGCAAATCCGACAGGGTGGATCGCTTTACTATACTAATAACCCTATTGTATTACTATAGAATGTGATCATATTATTATGTTGTAGTTCCCATCGGATCTAAGACATTGGAAAACGTCTGTTACGTATATGATCAAATTGGAGCTTGTCTAAACGGAGGAGGAAAATGCATAGAAAGAAATGGCGCACCGTACTGCCAGTAAGCATTATAACATTATCTCACTGTCTGAAAATAGATAAAATATATACAGATATACTTGTGAGCAACTTAAAAACTTCTTTGCAACTAATAAATTACAGCTCCTAGCCAGTACCCAGACCGTGAAAAGTTTACAAGACTTGAAGTTCACAATAGCATTTTGCAAATGGAGTCTACATCTGCATCACCTTATTCCAAGATCGAATGAAATGACCTGTTTATTGTTTAACGTCACTAATCCAGATTGGATTCTTTTTATAAAGATGTACAGAGCAATACATTGGGAAGTATTGTACCGAAGAAGTTAAGTTTCTTCCGACTGATGCAGGTGAGGAAATAATGGTTGTTCTGATGCCAGGCCTTGCTGCTGTTGCCGCTGTTGCTGCAATGTGTTCTTGTTGTTTCTTCTTCCTGAGACGTGTCAATAAAGGCGACGAAGTTGCTTCAATATATTCCGAGTAAGTACTTTAACGTGCTACCTTATCAAACATACTGTGTGTAAATACTATAATTTTTTAATTTATTAGACATGCTGTAAGCAATGCTTTTACATGTTAACTTATCAGACATACTCTGCACAACACTTCTATGTGTTATTTAATCAAACATACTCTAAGTATTATTACATGTTACATTTAATTCACCAAACATACTGTCTTCTTTTACGTGTTAATTTATAAATTATACTTTTGAGTAAGTACTAGTTTTTGCAATCTGTCAACATCCAGATTAGTTTTCACATTCATGCGATCAGATCTGAAATGCCACTACTCGCTATTCCACTACGGACAGCCTAAACGACGCTATTACGCTTTTAGTGAAATGGCTTTTACCAAAGTTGTAACACTTCTTCCTTTTCTCTTTTGCAATTCCGTGTTTCACTGAAAAGTTAATTTTAGCATGACTCGATCAAATTTAAAAATGTTAAAACAACTTTCAAAACCTATGGACCCCTTTACGGGACAGTAAACTGTAATATTCTGCAAAGATAGGGTTTATATCTACAAGTTTGTATTAGAATCAGAATTCAATCATTTTTGTCTGGCAACTATATCATGACACAAATCATATAGTTAACATTTTGCTGACAGAACACAAAAATACCATATTAAGTTAGGCCGTGACCAATCCTTTTAAAAGCCATCCAGAAATTTGTGAATATAAGATATTTCTTATCACAGCAATAGTAAACTAAAATGCTCTTTCAGACCACTAATTCGTCAGTATTCATCTGTGTTTAAAATACAACTAAATTTCTGTTGTTTGTCACACAGTTTAGCACTCATCTGTTTCAAACAGACCATATTTTTGTATTCTACTTTAATACTTAATTACCTACTCTTGGTGGCCACTTTGATGCCTCATTTGGTTGAATGGTTAAGTCATATTCGACTATGCATCATATAAGTATATGATTAATACCCATTAGTCCATTTACTTACACGTTGGCGGATATATTTTTCTACAATTATTAGAGAAAGCAGCTGGATTGAAACACCTAAGCCAGTAATCTTGCCTCGATACTTCCCGCATTCCTGGAGACAGATGATAGCGGGAGCTGAAGCGGAAGAAGAGGAGGAAGGGGAGTACTATAGTTATTCGAATGTTTCCGCCGAAGCGGAAGAAGTAGCTCCAATTATAATTGAAAGACCCGTCATACAGCCTGTGATTGTTGAGCGTGTGGTTTATAAAGAACGTCCCGTCGTCCCGGTCGCCATGGAACGTGTTGTCGTACCGGTTGAGGTAGAACGTCCCGTCGTTCCAGTCGCCGTAGGAACATCAAGATTTAGTGAGGTAAGTAAACTGAATGTTTGATCTGTAGTTTTTCAGCAGTCAATGAAGTTGACTGCTTTACAAATAAACATATCAGAATTTTATAAGTTTATTTGATGTAGAAAAAATTGAAACAACAACTTAACATTTATGTTAATTAAATAGTTTATAAACCTCCGCAACGTCAACAACTCCGGTTCAACGGTATTGAACTGTAGTTCAGACACTAGAGTTAAAAGCTTGAATTAATATGTAATGGAAACTAAGATAAGTTAACGTCATAATGAATTTAAAAGATCTTACGTTGATAACATAGTCTCTGTGACATTGATATCGAAGTATTATTTTTCTTTGTATTTGAAATATGTTTTGTTTTGCTCAAACTTGAAAGAAGTAAGTATACCAAAAAAACTACTGAACAGAAATTACGCAATACAATGACCTGAATCCCATACATCATTTTAACACTTTTTGTAATTTTCGTTGATCAGGTTGGCTCAGAATTTTCAGGTCAATCAGTTATCCTTCCTCGCTTCTACCCAACTCCATTTAGGCAACTTATCCCAGGTCCTGAGGTAGAGGATGAGCGTGCTTCAAGTCATTCGGGTAATCTTCCTCGCTTCTACCCAACTACATTCAGACAGTTCACCGCAGGTTCGGAGCCAGATGACACTGATTACCAAGGAAGAAAAATATTACAGGTTCGGTTCTCACAATTTTCTGTTTAACCGTGAAAATGATTTAAAGATTTATTCATGTATTGATTCTCATAAATGTGTTGCTAATGTAAATTCACAATTGTTTTAAATATTTCATTATCTTGAAAAATCTTTTAGCGGATACATCATTTTTACATATTTTGTACTGATCAGGTTGACAATGAAATGACCAGTCCATCAATGGTTCATCCTCGCTTCTACACATCTCAATTCAAACAGTTTATCCCCGGTTCACAGGCAGAAGACGAAGAATACTATTCCTAATGTTATAATCTTAAAGGTATTTATCGTACATCTTCTTTATACATTGTTCTAGTTAAGCAATGATTCAACAAGTTAGATTCGGCAACTCTTGAAAGAAAAAATCTTTGTCATTTATTTAAGATTAAACTATGAGACTTTGATTTATATTTTGTGCATAAATTGTCAATTGACGAAATGTTTAGAATAAACAATGGGGAATAACCTTTTGCTGTTTTCTTTCTAGTGCTGGAGATTTCGATGTTAGGGCGGTGACTTTCGGGACTGTCTTCTAAGAACACATTATTAAGTCGTGTGAACTGTAATGACTCCTAATGATGTATCCATATCATAAAGTTATTTCAACAATGTGAAAGTTGTTATGCCAGTTAAAAGAAACAGTATAGTGTATGGAGATGGTCGTAAGAAAACCGAGCTTACCATCCAGAAGTTTTAAATTATTTGGATTTAAGGTGCACGGAATATCGTCATATATTACGGTCTCGTTTTGTGATTACTATTACACAAATATTATATACAATTATCTAAAACCTTGATGAAACTGTTTGAAATATTATTATGTTTACGTAGTAATTATTTTTGAAAGCTTGTCAGAATTTTGTTATTAACCGATGACTTATTTATATCGTATTGCCCAAGAAACAGATTGTTTCAGACTCTTTACACACCTCAGACACTCAAAGATAATCAGGATTGCAAATTCAACTGCACTACTTTATTCTTACTTTAATCAACAAAACAGCAAACTTAGCATTGTTTACTTATTTATGCCGTTGATTTTAAATGACCATTACGCTTGTCATTCCTTAAGATAATGTACTTCAAACTGCATTTGAAAAATTTCGTAATGAAGACTGGTTTTCTTATGACCCTCTCCATACAGATCACACATGAAATGTATATCTGTTAAATATATATACATTTATATTTAATGACATGTACATTTAATGTTTTGAAACTTTATTTTGGACACCGGAGTTTGTATTGGCAATATATAAATATTTCTTATAATAGTCCATTTTTACTGAAAGTGGGAATATTCTATATGACTTTTATCCTTTTGTTTTGAGTGTTGTCTTCATGTTTGTAATTGTTAATGCTATTTCAGTAATTACACATGATAACAAGTTTTGATATATTTTATAGCTTTTTGGTTCCAGCATATACTTGTTGATATGATGCTATTATGATTTCATATATACTAAAGGTAAAGTACTCGCATAAAACGTTCACTATACGTTCATTGCTACAGTCAATGATAAATATTCAGAGTATATCATTGCTTCCGACTTTACGTCTTTCGTGGAAAACAATTCTCACACAGTACTTAATATCAGTTGAATATTGCATACACATAGGATGTATGCTGTCTGAAATAGGGGGTGTTCCATTTTGTAAGTATAAAAACCGACATAAAATGCTCACAATGATACGGTCATTCATATTCATAACTGTGTCTGATCCGTGAAAATAGGACTAAAGGTTCTGTACCTTAAAGCCATATAAGTAGACGCAATGTGGCGAAAACATTCTATGGATAAGAAAGCGTCCAGTCAAACATATTTTTAGCTTAGAAGTGTGCTCTTGAACTTAATGCAAAACTTCGTATAACTTGTTGCCGGAAATGGTCCCCATATGTTTATTTCTTTCAAAAATAAAGTTTCTTACTTAGAATAATATTCCGTGTTTTCCTTGGATATATAATTGTCCATTCACATGTGAAGATGAATAAAAGTTTTGTATACTGAAACTTAATTGCATTTTGTTTTATGTACTTGTGCACTTTACCCAGCACTCGTCAAAATGGTGTTACGCAAAGAGGAAGGTAGGTCCGAACTGGATACAAACTTGTCTTTTCACCTTTTGCCTTTAGGATGCGGTATTATTAAAATTGTCACGGTTATATAATTCCCCACCGTGTTTAAAGAAAATGCCTTAAATGTAGTCATACGAACTAAATGGGAAGAACTTATTCATTTAAGAGATGGTCAGCTATTGTAATATTATGAATTTTTCTAAAACTGTGAAAAGTATAACATTTTTTTGAGCGTTTAAATTATTCAAACTTCAAATAACTCGATATTTCACCAATTTCTTAACATGCTAGCGAAACACATCGCGTATATTTTTCAAGCAATTATTTGACCTAGATAAAACATTTAAACATGTTAAAAGCGAGAGGAGTTGTTGAGTAATTTAAGTACTTTTAAAAATTATTGAACAAAACAAACATTATTATAATAATGACAGAAATAATATATAATAGTAATACTAATTATGTCTTAATTGTGATACCGTAACACATTGTGATATAATTACAGAAAACTTTAATACAATGTTACATCATATTTACAATGCGACCTTCTACATTGTATAAACAACAAGTGAGTGAAAAAAAACGTGGCATCACATTTACACAATGACATTTATGCATTAACATGTTTGTGCAACTATTTATCTATTGTTAAAACCCACATTGATTTAGTTTACTTAATCATTATGTAGATTTTATATTTTATTAAAGTCTCATTTCTGCATATATACAATACAATTTGCAACTGACACTTATATTTACAATATACAGAACCACTCCTTTAACAGTTATAAGAGGCTATATGTACATGTATTACACATTAAAAACACAAATGTCTTAAAAATGTAACATTAAGAGGTCTAATTATACGATATATTTAGAGATTGGCATCAATCTGGACTAAGATTTTATAGCCTAAAATCTGCTCTAAAATTATTATAGAGTAATATGTTACAAGCGAAAAAGTACACAAATGTGTTTAATTAATAAATGGTTTAAAAGAACGAATATTACCTCAGATCAGATATGTTGTAAACTGATTGATAACAACCTCTAAAATATCCCTATAAATGCATGAAACAGTTTCTATGCACACTAAATGCTATAAATATAGTATATTAGTATATTAACTAGCTATAAGTCATATCTTCACAAGCTGGTTCATGGTACAGTGTGTGTTAAAAACGTAAAACAGAATCATATCTTGACAGTTGCACCTAAGTTATAACTATCTATACAGTATATTGCTTGTTGTTTTCAATATCATAAAACAGGTTTTGGCACTAATTTTCACCATGTTCTCGTTAGTCAGTACAAATATAAGTTTATCTCATTACAGAGATTATTAAAATGAGTATGAACTACATTAGCCCTACTATAAAGATAATTTCTAATGGTTTGATATGCATTACAGTGTAACAATAAATGCATTTCATTTTCAATGCCATTACTGCAGATTGGACAAAGTCGCTGATTTTCAGGAATGTTTTGATATCTACCAGTATCTAGTCTAAGTGGAGCAAATCCAGATCTAAATTTTGCATATGGAGCTCTATGTTTAGCTGGAATATTGGCATTAATATATTTTTCAATAGTATATTCTTGTTTAAACTTTTTATATGTTCTTAATTTATTTTTCCCTCTACCTATGTATCAATGAAATAAGAGGTAAGAATCACTTAAATAATAATAATAATAATAATAATAATAATAATAATGATAAAAACATGACAGAGATGAGCAGTAGTATAACAATAAACACAAGAAGAAAACAGTCTTACAGATTTTAATCTGAAATCACGCATAATATCAATGTACAATTAACATTTATAGACAGCATACATTACCGTGAGCAAGTGCTTCTCTTCTAAATAAACTTATCAACTTCTAAGACATCTTACATTCACAATTTAAAGAACTTTGAAATCATGTGAATACAAAATAATATTAATGTCAATATCGATGTTACTTTAGTTTATGAAACAGATATGTAATGTTCTGTTCTGATGTTCTGATTTATTTCCACAATATATATAATTATATGAAATATACTGTACAATCATTTGCACACAAATACAATATATGATGTCAACTCTCTTGGCTAATACATCTATGTCTGAAATCATAAGTCACACTTAACACACTTCAAAAAGACTGTGCCAAGACAATTAAAGGCCACTCACAAATCAGTACGGGTATTCTGAAACTGATTGTAAAGGGACAAAATACTGCATTTGGTCTATATTTGTACATGCTAGGCCATGTAAAAATTTGTTATCAAAACGTATATCGTGTTTAATTATCAAATGTCTTATTTCACAGCATGTATTTGCAAACTGAACAGAGTAAGTTTATTCCACTATAACCGAATTTTGAAATGAGATGATATGCGTGTAACAGTCATTACCACGGCTTGCAATTGCCACAACGAAATTGAGAAGTACTTTCTAAAATAAAGAAATCATTTTTGTTACAACTCCTGGACTTCTTTACACTTGATCGGCCAGTTTCTTACAACTTGAACTTGTAAAAGAAACATCTCTGCAGGTGTGTATGTGTAAAGATCAACGTCTTATTTAAGTTTATAGTCGTATGGAAGTAAGACAAGGAAGTGTAATCGTCGTGGAGCACTAATATCATTAGAGACCCCTTGATAGTATACTCAAGGTGTCTGTTATGATTAATAAAATATTATGGAATCAGATCAGAATGTGCGAATGTACAAATGTCAATACATACCTGTCGAAAAGGCCTACAAGATACAATTATAGAGTAATGTCGAAGTAAATATAAAGTTTTGCGGACCTGTTGAAGTGACATTATGCGCATCGTACTGCATATATGTGTTAAAGTAATGATAATGCCGCATTAGTATTTGAAGTTGGTGCTTTAGAAATAAAAAAATTCGGACTAATAAAATAACAGTTCCTTTCTTCACTGTGATCTCCTTTTTTTTTTTTTTTTTTTTTTTTTTTTTTTTTGGGGGGGGGGGGGGGTTTTTTTTTTTTTTTTTTTTTTTTTTTTTTTTTTTTTTTTTGGGGGGGGTGTTTTTTTTTTTTTTTTTTTTTTTTTTTTTTTTTTTTTGGGGGGGGGTTTTTGTTTTTTTTTTTTTTTTTTTTTTTTTTTTTTTTTTTTTTTATTTTTTTTTTTTTTTTTTTTTTTTTTTTTTTTTTTTTTTTTTTTTTTTTTTTTTTTTTTTTTTTTTTTGGGGGGGGCCCCCGGGAAAAAGGGTTATTTTTTTGGGAAAAAATTATTTTTTTTTATTTTTATTATGGGACGTTTATAATGGCACGTACACCATCATGTACATTTTGATTGACAGCTCACAGGCTCCGAAACATCGTGTGACGTAACAAAGTGGGTGGGATCACGTTAATATTGTTTGGTCATTCTGATGTTTGTCAGTTCCCTTAAAAAAAGAACGCTAAGAAGGATAGATGAACACTGCATTATGGATATTTTAGAATTGCAGGATAATGTTTTGTTACAGATGGCTAATGAACTTGAATTCAGTCAATTAGAAGAATTAGACGATATCATTCTTTCACAAGTTCCTTTAGATGCCGACGACATCATGCTTTCACAAATGAAAACTGCATGATATAAACTGCTCAGGAGACTCGTGTTTCGAGTTCGTGTATATGTATGTCCACCCACAAGAGTCTGAAATTCTATCAAAAAGACCCAAAAAGTCTATCTTTAAAAAAAAAACACCCCCTCTATATATAAAAAAACACCAGGAATGAAACGTCAAAAACCAGGGATCACCTGGAAATACGAACGGAACACAGGGTGACCGCAATCTAGCGAGCGTGCTCAACAAAGAACACCAAAATACACCTACCACCACCCATGATCCTTGAATTTCAACACTTTATACGGCAGTAATCAGTCTTTTTTGCAATTTTACACACATTTTCAGCTGTCGCCGAGGCCATTCGCTGACGTCACAACAATAACAACAATTACTGCGTCGGGGTAAATATAAAATATTTGTTTTATGCTGTAAAAATTCCTTTTCTTATACATTGATGTTAAAATATTTTTTGGTTCATATCAAGATATAAAATATGTTACATATAGAGGATAATTGTTGGTTTCGGTGTAAGATCGCGTTATAATTTCACCGAGTGGGCACCAAAAGTGATATTTTCACGAGTGGCGCAGCCACGAGTGAAAATAACAATTTTTGGTGTTCACGAGTGAAATTAACGTGATATTACACCGATACCAACAATTTTTCTGTTTATTTTATGGTTAAAACTCTACTTTTATTGAGTTTCCTTCTGTAAAATGACGAAAATCGCGGGAAACGTCATCAGAAAAAAAAACACAAATGACGTCATTTTAACGACGTCATCGTCGCATGGTTTTCAGCATTAATTACGCTCGGTATACTTTTTGATGTTAAGCCGGGTTAAAGATTGCAAAAACAGTGAAAAATAAAAATGGTAATCCACTGTTTCAAAACTGTGGATTATCACTTTTATTTCACTGAGAAAACTCTATAATTCACTGGAAAACATAAAATAAATCTTTTTCATATAATAAATAATAAGAAAAATTGAAAGGAAAACCCCGTAAGGGGACATTACTCTCACACGTGTTTACATACGATACAGCGGGAAATTTGAATTTCAGTTGTAGATCTAAATAAAAATACATTTGTTGAAAAATGGCTTTTCAGATGAATGTAGCCGTATGGTAATGTTTATTATGTATTTGTTTTTTGTAATAATGATATATAAAACTGTATAAAGCACCCCTTTTATATTTATTTATATTTAATGTCCGTTGAGCTGGTACCACGAGTTGCCGAGTGATTAGATGTTTCGTCTCATCCAGGCGATTCATCACTGTAACATAAAATTGCTATTCTTGTCACTTTTAACATGAGATAAAACATCTTTTTACGGATAGATTCTCGCACTCAAGTGCTGTTATAACGCCTTTATCCCTAAACGGATAATTCAAACAGAAATATACCAGCTAAGAGATTCCCGGCATTTCATGAAAAGTGAACAATTTTCCGCGTTTTATGCTAGAATAGCGTTAGCGCTTGTTTAGATCGTGTGATACCCGAGCCCGTAATCTGCGCTAACCCTACATTATGAAGGAGTAGGCGAAATTTGAATACAAAGGCAGACGCGGTATCTTTTGGGGTAGCTGCATACATGTCTTCATTTAAAAAAAAGAAAACAAAGGTTATAGATAGTTAGAATTTTACTTGACTTTTTAATCTAAATGAATTAAAAACTACAGAAACATTCCTGAAAATTAGAGTTTTTAATTGTTTTCATAAACATCTCGAACACATCGTAGAACATTAGACTTTCTTGCATTCCTCATATTTTTTATTCATCTATATACCATGCCCATTTTTACAGACTGAATAATACCTGTGTTACTTTCAAGTACGAAATCAAATGTATTAAGATCAAGGCTAGAAATCTAAATTCAACAGGTGGCGAGGGTAAATGACGAGTAACTGCTGAAAATTGTTACAGATTGACATCAAAATTCCCGAAAACTACCACAAAGATATTGATTATGAAAAAAGCAATGGAGTCTTAAACATATTAATATATGATTTAGGCTCAATACAGTTTTGCAATCGGCAATACATCAACAGTACCCAACACTCGAACTGATTAAAATGGTCAACTGAAATAGATATGTGATACTCTTTGTCAAGATATTTGAAAAAGTGTATTGTACAATGAACTGCAGACAATTTCAACTGCAAGTGACGGAAAATCTCCATGATAAACTTTATAACATTTTATAGAATATATCATTTAAAGGATGTAGGACTTCTTTCTACTGAATATTCAGTGAAAACACTATTTAAAAGTTAAAAGGTTATTGTCATCTGTAGTGAAAAACTTATTACTTTTTTGTTTTCTTACCCCTACCCTTGCCCTTCTTACTACATGTTGAACAAAGCCATGTACTGGCGCTTTTTCTTAAAAAGACTCATTTCCGGTTAAACCGACACAGACATAATGAAACCAATTGTTACACTTATCACAGCCGATGCTCGACTGTTCAGGATCAGAAGGTTCCTCCTCACAAACAGTGTCACACACAGGACATGTAAAAACACCTTCAGTGACAGTGTCAGTTTTTTTTCTTTTACTTTGACGTTCGCCTAATGCTTGAATTTTTGTTTGTAATGCTTGCTTTTTCTTCCTTAGAATCTGTCTTTTAAAGTGCTTCAGTGCATCCAAAATCGTCAGTCTAATATAGTGTTCCGAGACAGATTTAAAAAGATCAGCCACTAAATCTAAAAACAGTTCATCCTCCAAGCTATCGTCATCGTCGGCACTAAACAACCCAATCCATTGTGAAAGTAAATCGTTGTTACTGTCCACGGCTGTTCTGCAGTAGCTGTGAATGCTAACTAGATGTAAATGGATATTTTCCGTCGTTAAAAATGACTGTAATACTTTATTCATATTTTTGAAAAAAAGGAATACTTCATTATTTACAATCGTAAGTCCGTGAGATTTGTTTTGTTTCGATGTGATTTCAGTCATTGACACGTCATTTGGATCAACAGTGTCTTCTTTTATCTGAAGTTGTTTCAGCATTTTGTCCTTCTTATAATTTAATTTGCGCGTTAATTTACTTGATGTTTAGTACTTCCGAGATTTCGATCAACAGAGGCCCTTAATCGGTGCCTAATCTTATGTACACAAGCGCCAGATATATAGCGGAGTTTTGCGCTTGCCGCATCTGATATTTGTTCTGTATTACTTTTTGACGGCAATGACTCGGTTTGTTTTGACAGAACAGTTTCTGTTTTCTTTTGTATTTTTTTATCAGTTAGCCAAAATGAAAGTTTTGTGGATAATTTATTCTGAGCCTTTGTTATATCTGTTTCGTTAAAAAGGACCTTAATAGCTTTCAAGTATTGTTTGCTGACTAAGAACTCATTTAAAGTTTTATATGTTTGGACCCAGTTCTTATTTGTATCTTGGTCATCCGATATGCAACTATCCACTTTAAAGTTCAAATACTCCAAATGATGTCGAAATTGACACATGCTCTGTTGATTGGTTTAAGTCAATAAATTCGTTTATATCAAATGGGCACTGTGTACGTGGCAATTCCTCGACTGCACTATCACTATCACTTTCACTGTCGGCTAAAGAACTGCGCGTTTCAGTTGATTCCGGCAACACATTAACAATATTGTCAGTCAAGATTTTGTTGCAGCAAGATATATCGTCAGCTACAGTTTGAAACGACTTTTTATAAAATGAATATACAGAATCTGGGTGTTTGATAGTGGCGGCATCTATATTAAAGTTATAAATCCTCAATCCTTTTTTACAAACAGCTCTACCAACAGCCACACCCATTTGACCTGATGCGAAAAATGACGAGCAGTCCACTTCTACAATTTCAATGGTTTGTCCCTGTGCCCGATGAACTGTCATTGCAAAACTGAACATAATAGGTATTTGAGTGCGTGCTGCTAATGTTTTGTTTAAGCTTGCATCCTAAATTTCAAATTTTTCAGGTTTCAGCTCGTGTAATTTTCCACCAAAGTTAATCACAGGTGGTGAATCGTCTGCAAGCTTGTGCACGAACCCCCGCTGTCCATTCAATAGCCGTCTGCCTAAATTATATTATATATTTTTAGAAATGAAAATAATTTATAAAACTATTTGAAAAATAGGATGAATCCCTCAACCGCGCGCCCTAGATGCTGTCACTCCCGTAAAAGGTAATGTTTCAAGTACATCTATACAGACCACGGACATACAGACGCACGCACACATGTCAAATATTATTTTTTACTTAGAATATATTTTATACAACAATAACAAGTCATTTTATAGCCTTCGCACATATAAAACTGACATTTATATCAGACACATAGATCTATCACTTTTCGCTTAATTCTAAAGTAAAATACCCAACTTTGTTGCGTAATTTGCGACCCAATCTGTCGTCGGATAAGAAATAAAACCTAGTTAGCCGTTATGTTAAAAGACTAAAGCACATATTAAAATGAATTTGAAATCGATACGTAACTCAAACTGTTGAAGATGAAGACATCCAATGTAGCCCATTTACAGTACATTTACAGTTCATGTATTGCATCCAGACGGACAAAGCATGTTTCCATGAGAGAACTCTACTGGCTACAATATCTGGCTAGAAGCGTGTAAATTCTACGCGTTTCGTAAAAGGTGTGTTCCGCACTTGTTGTGCCAGGCTATGAAAAAATGGTATATCAGTCTACGACCAAATGCCTATACAGTACTATTAGATTATTTTGTGTTATTTCAATTTATTTAGCTAGGTACCAGTATGCATAAGGGGATGCGCGCAAATGCACGCTCCCACGTCGGATACACTCGTGTCACCTAGATTTGTTATTCATACTACGTCATCTAATCAATACGTCACGAGCAAGTTTCGGAGAATTGAAATCTATGTTGTCGTTTTAAGGTAGGACGACTGTAAAAATTTCCCGCCATAATTTCGAAGATCGGTAAATGTCGGTAAACTTCCGTAGTTTCCGGAGATTTTTTTTACATGTGATTTATTTTGTTATTACGAAATAATATTTCATTAAGTTACTAATTTCTTAAATTGTATTGAATTTAACTACTATTATTCGCTTGAATAATCAAATTATGTTGAAAAATAAAATAAAAATCAAACCGGAAGTGATAAGTGCGAATCGAAAGTAATTTGTTTTCGCGAAAACAACAAAGATGAATCGTGATAAAAAAGGACGTTTTTTACGAAGCAAGCAAACTGTATGGCGAAGGAAGCATATCAAGAACAATCACATGTATTGTGTAAACCAGGAAACAGAAACTACGGCTTCCAAATGAATGTGAACCGTGAAAATTTGGAAGAAGATAATTTGGTGGAGTGACAGGTTCTTCTGTCAGACCTTATCATGCTTATGTTTCCTAATTGTTTGATATCGTTTACGGCTTCTAATGAATGTTGACCTTGGAAATTTAGAAGGAAATAATTTGGAGTGAAAATTATACTGTCTTCTGTCTTTATTGATGTTGTCAAAGTGTGGACTTGGGCCAGTGCCATTAACTTACCAGCTTACTTACCAGTTAAACGTGAACCATCTAAACAGGGATGCCGATGGATGCCATGGTTCGCATTGAACACCAGACTTGGAACTGGTATGGTGTATTTGTAAATAATTGCATTTTGAATAAGGAAATACAATCTGTACTCATTGCCGCTTTCAGCAATAGATAGATCATTATGTACATGCACACATAGTTGTAATTATTATTATTATTCTCGGCTTCGCACTAGCCCAACAAATTGTGCGCCAGGGCGAAATATTGAGGCTAGGCTTCGCACATCTGGGTACTGATAAATTATTTACATTCGGGAAAGGTGATTCCTTGGCTGTCATCGCTGGACCAAGATCTTCCATTATTTTGAAACAATCCGATTGTTTTTATAACAATTCTGTGTGACAGTGTCGTTAAAAGCTTTTTGTTTTGTTTGAAATAAATTTAAACTTGCATATGAGTCAACGGTAAAGACTGAGTTTTCACCTTTCACAACTTTTAATGAAGAAATGAACGCAACCTTATAATCCGATTGGTTAACTAGTCAGAATGACATCCCGGCAAAGCCGAGAATTAGGCAGCATATTGCGTACCGTATGGCAATTCTGTACGGCTAGCATATAAGGCATTCTTTTGCAAATGGTAGTACTTGCATTCATTTAAGTGTACCTTTTTCAATATTCATATTTTATTGTAAAAGTAGAAGAAGTCAATGACACTGTCACACAGAAGGAGTTTGTTATAATTCAATTAATTGTTATAGGCTATACACCGTGTAATGACGCTAATTACTGTACATGGTTAAACAATGAAGTAAATAATTGCGGGATGTACTGTCGCCCCGGAACCGGGATGATTATTTATTGTAAATGATGCTGATTTCTTTTGATAAGCTCGCTTGATTACTAATAATAATTGAATTTATCAAAATGAAACTTTTCAGGAAAATTGCCAGTCAAGATTCTCTTGCTGCACGAGCCAACATTAGTGGTTTGATAGAAGACATGGGTCCATCTTTAGATGCATCACCAGCAGTAAAGTAATAAAATGCTTTTTGAAATTTTTGTTTATAATAATATTATGAATAACAAAGTTTATTTTATGGTTTTCAGTGAAATAAAATTGACATTCCAATGCTTTTTATGATATTTCCAGCAGTTTTTGACATTTCATTGAAACAAACTCAACAAAAGTAGCGGTATTTTAGCATAAAATAAAAAGAGACTTTGTTTTTTGTGTAAGATGGTATTCTTATTTCATCGAGAGAACGTGTTACATACTTTTGAATGTTTCCTGTTTTGACATGTAATGGTTAAACAATTGTGTGGCTCAACCCGGACTAGAACCCAGGGCCTTCCGCTGTCAGAGTAGTCACTTTACCAACTGAGCTATCAAGTCAAAAGGTCAATTAGCCTAACGATTTATCACCATATACATGTACATGTACCCGGCTTTAGATAAAATAAAGAATATTCATTTATTTACATGTTTATTATGTTTATTTCAATGTTATTTGCAGACGAAGGAAGAGTCTTATTCCATATAACACAGATTGCTGCAGTCTAGGTGAAGTTTGAAGCCCAATTCAACACATTTGTCACTCTAACAGTTCCAATTAGTGAAGATGCAACCAATGTGACTGACATAGCCATGCTTGGAGAAGAAATGAAAGTGAATGGAAAAGTTGTGGAATCAGTTCCAATCACATCAGCTTTTAATAAAATGATTAGCTGGCTTTGAAAGTTCACAAGAGTATGTTTAGTTGCGCATAACAGACAGCGCTTTGATTGACATATTTTAGTTTCAACTCTGAAGAACATTGGTATAAATTTTTAAAGTGTGCTTTTATTGATTCACTGTCTGTTTTAAGAAAGTTATATGCCAGGCAGTCTTTGAAACAAGTAGATCTTGTGTCATCTTTGCTTTGTGAAACCTATGATGCACATAATGTAATGGCTTGAGGAAAATTGCTTCAGTTTGTGAATCTCCCAACAAAAGATATGATGGCTCACAGTTTCACTCCATTTGCAGTAGCAAATAACTTGGAATTCAACAATACTAAAACATTAAACTTGCCAACCTTTACATCCACTTATCTTCACTGGTGTGTTAAAAAAAGCCTACAGCTGAAAATATTGTTGGGCCAGGACTAAGTCTAATGCATTTTAGAATGTTACACACCCGTGGTGATGAAGATACAATACGAGATGTTTTCACTGCTAAGAATTCAGAAGGTTTACCCAGAGTCTCAAATGCAAAGAAAGTGCTGGAAGAAATTATTCCCGAAAGCTCTCAATATTTTGGGAAAAAAAGTAATTAGACAGATTAATGTTGCATGCATATGAAATGAATGTTGTAATAGTAATTTCATATGTGATTGTGAATTACACTTGTATATTTCTGTGAGATTTTTCATTTTTTTAATTCGGTGATGTCCATTGTATAAGCTGGAACACATATTCAGTGTTGAACTGTCTATCAGTAAGAAAAGTAACACAAATATGATTTGCATTTTGCTTCAGGTAGGGTCCTGTTTAAGTCTTTCCACAGGGATTGTTGTACAATTGAATATGATCTAGCTCATTACTGTGAAGGAAAATAAAGGATTTAGAATGGATTATGGAGTGTTCAGGGTTATACTGTGACATGCATGTTGGACCACTGTTTAAATGAATGTGTGTTTCACTTGCATGTTATGCTACTTCACCTTCAACAACTGCTTAAGATTTTTCAAAATGTTTAGTGCTGTCATGACTCATGGACTGGAGTACAGTAAATCTGAAATGTGTGACGGACTGTCAGTACGACATTAGCCTACTGCAGTAGGCTAGGAATCATTTGAAAGCAGGAATTATTAGGTAAATCTTTTATTGTAGATCTTATTAGATTTTCAACAGTTTTTTTTTACATTTAAGCGTTACTTTTGTGCTTATATACCTCATTATTAATAACCATGCATGTGATTGTAATATTGAAATGTCCCCCGAACATTTTATTGAAAAACACGTGAACTTTGGCGTAACTTCTCTGTTACGGAAGAGTAAACGTCAATGGCGTCCAATGTAAACAATGGCGAGTCTCCATAGAAAAATAAAAATCGGCATCTTTACAAAATGACGTGATTGTTTCAAAAACGCTTAAAATTCTCGAGGGTGACTTTTTTGTAGATCACAAAACAGGTAAAATTTGTACGAAAACCGCTCAGGATTTTTCAGTTCAGGTCAAAGTTGGGGGTCCAAAGTGGAATGGAACAGACTTTAATTGTAACGTCGATATGACGTCAAAACAACTGGTGCTTTATTGTAGGGTTAACGCACGTTTTTTCGTGTTATAACATCTGCAGAATCCCGAGGGATGGTTGGTGCCCGAGCCCGTTAGGGCGAGGGCACCAACATATCCCAAGGGTTTCTGCAGGTGTTATAACACGAAAAAACGTGCGTTAACGCTATTCTAGCATAAATAGCATAAAAAAATCATAAAAATAAAAATGAAACGCTCTTACTGGTACGACGTTCAATAATGCGCGGGACAACGTCCGTGTTGTTTACGTCATATTAATGACGTCACCAGCGGTTTTTAAGCCCGGCACTGTTGACGCCGTACATGATGTAAGACTTGGGAGACAGGTCCATTGTTTACAATGGCCCTGTATTGCGCATAAATGAAAACGGGTTATAACGGCGCGTGAATCTCCCCGTTAACACACGTTTTTTCTCCTGTTAAAACACCGGCAAAATGGGCAAAAACAGCACATTTAATGCTAGAATGTAGGGTTAACGCACGTTTTTTCGTGTTATAACATCTGCAGAAACCCGAGGGATGGTTGGTGCCCGAGCCCGTTAGAGCGAGGGCACCAACATATCCCGAGGGTTTCTGCAGGTGTTATAACACGAATAAACGTTCGTTAGCGCTATTCTAGCATAAATAACATAAAAAATCATAGAAATAAAAATGAAACGCTCTTACTGGTACGACGTTCAATAATGCGCGGGACAACGTCCGTGTTGTTTACGTCATATTTATGACGTCACCAGCGGTTTTTAAGCCCGGCACTGTTGACGCCGTACATGATGTAAGACTTGGAAGACAGATCCATTGTTTACAATGGCCCTGTACTGTACTGCGCATAAATGAAAACGGGTTATAACGGCGCGTGAATCTCCCCGTTAACACACGTTTTTTCTCCTGTTAAAACACCGGCAAAATGGGCAAAAACAGCACATTTTATGCTAGAATAGTCAGAATAGAATGAATGGTTATGGCTTTGTTTGTCAAAAATGTAACTTCTTTTTGGATTTCTACATGTGGACATTGATTTCTATGCTTTGAAGTAAAACACTTAGACCTCATGTACATAGTTTTGACTTTTGACAAGAACACAAGTGTACAAAATGTGTATACTTTGTATACAAATTGTTGGTTCAGTAACGCGACACTGTTGTATTGGTAGATAGTGAATTTTCCTCATTTTTTTATACAGCGCCAGACGATAATTTTCATTTGACTCGCCAAAGAAAGTTTGGGCAAGGCAGTTTTCACGAATCGGTCGTATTACCGGAAACGATTGGTATTTAAGTAAAATCAGCCTTATGATATCCAGTATAGGGTACCTTCAGTAGCTGTACATGGTGTGGAAATGTGATATCAAACAGTAGACTGCTGAAACTGTATTCTCCCGCATCATTTAAGTACTTGTTTGGAACTGGCGGTAATTGCTTAAAGTCCCCACATCCAATGACCTGCAAATTTATATTAATACAAACATAACAGCATTTATATATGTTTTCCCTTTAAAAAACTAAATGATAACGACAACTTTTGTTGACTTGAATAATTTGCACACAATGATGTTTTGGATTGTTTGTAACATATCAAAGTTAAGGATGTAACCAATCTACAGACAATCGGCGTTTTTGTCAAATGTGAAATGAAAAATACTAAATGAAAAATGGACTTTTGCTAAATGTGTTATTCAAAATATAGCTAAGCAGCTAATATTTTGGCCTTAAGCGCCTGCTCACGGACTTTCCATGGATAGTAACTTAATCTAAAATACTTTGAAGATACTTTAACAATAACATGGACAGTTCTTTTTTAAACTTTTTAAAGAAAGTTTAAAGTAGTACCTGCATCCCGCCAAAGCATAGGTTATTTCTTTTCACGTGTCGGCAAACAAATTCAACCATTTCGAATGTCCTCTGTGACAGCATACTTATTTCATCAATAACAAGACAGTCAGTTGATACTATTCTTTTCTTGGCTGAAGCGAATTTGTCGTCATTATCAAACATTCTAGCATAAAATGTGCTGTTTTTGCCCATTTTGCCGGTGTTTTAACAGGAGAAAAAACGTGTGTTAACGGGGAGATTCTCGCGCTCACGTGCCGTTATAACCCGTTTTTAATTATGCACGTTACAGGGCCAATGTAAATAATGGACGCCGTGTACATTCCTCTTTCAAGCAATTTCGGCCATTATCTGTAGAATCACCATATCACATAATTGTTTATCCTTTCAGTTGTTTTATCCGGATATAATCCTTGAAACTGTAGATTAAATATTTTAACCGCACAAGATTCAACATGGCGGATCAGGTCAAATATTGTAAGGCCCCGGACACGCATAATTAAAACACGTATCCATAACGACACGAGAGTCGGCTTCGTTTGCTTCCACCTAGATGATACATTTAAAAAACAACTCTAGTGACTAGTCTATTTAAAAAGTTGATTTTTCTGGGGGTTTTTTATGCTAGAATGGGGTTAACGCACGTTTTTTCGTGTTATAACATCTGCAGAATCCCTCGGGATTTGTTGGTGCCCTCGCCCTAACGGGCTCGGGCACCAACCGTCCCTCGGGATTCTGCAGATGTTATAACACGAAAAAACGTGCGTTAACCCCACAGTTCTGCCAATTTTTCCAAACTGTAACGTCCGTCACTGATCCCTGCCCAGTGATGTAAGGTCGTCGCGTTCATTCCTAACTGCAAGCTAGCCATTCCAGTTGTGGCAGTGACAGCTACAGATTTTGAGTCTGATAATGTTTTAACAATCTGCCTGAAAATAATAAAAATGTTACATAAATAATACAGTTACAAAGGTATATTCTGACATTGGAAATTACTATATATAATAATCTTAAGATGTATCGAAGAACGTAGTATTTGTTGATACTTCTTCGTGAACAACGTTCTGTCAATTTAAGGTAATTCAACGGAAGCGCGGCGTAACGTTCTTTAAGCGTAAGACATAGAACAGCACCTGGTAACCGTTGTACGGAGAGCTCACATTTTATCGAAAAGAACATGAGGACACCTTTTCCACTTGAGAATTTCTATGTTTTAAAATGAATGTGTAATAATACATGTACATGTATATACTATTCGATGGCCCGAACTTTTGATAACTGAAACAAATAAATATTTATGCGTGTTCTTTTTATGGCAGGTTGGCAGTAAATATTCAACAATGTGAAGGGTCGTCAGTCACTATTGATGAGCTTCATGAGATGTGCAAGAATTGAACACCTCAGACAACAAAGGATGTTATTGCAAAAATGCTAATTAGGTTATTTAATGTAGAACCATCGATAGCCTATAAAGATGGTAAAAAGATAATACTATATAAAAATCTTGTTGTCACCACTAATACATGTAACAACCCGGAGGAGGTAGTCATGCCAACATACTGGAGAGTCATGAGGCAGTCACTTCACAGACTTCAGTTTGAATGCCCTGTCATGTACATAGTAAACGGGAATCAAGTCAAATGTATCATATCTTTCACGGACACTAACACTATTCTTAACATAGCGGAGCAGTCTATTACACTGGGGTTTTCGCTTCCTATAAATCAACAAGTTATTAGAAGTATCATATCAACAGTGCAAACAATAAGATTGTGTAATGGCGTACCAAGCAACGATAAGTTGCCAAAAACTTTCAAGATCGAAAGGGTGTCTTATTTACAGAACGACAGTTTAGTGCATGACATAGGCCGTTCCAAATCTTGCAAAACAATCCTTCCGTTCCTTGGCAAGACAGAAAGTTGTAAGACTTGTAGTGATTCGTACAATCGATCTATCAGACGTTCGGTTAATCAGGACAAGACTAACACATCTACAAGTAACGAAATCTCGGACATTTGTGACGGGCCTCCACAAAAACAACCATTGACTGATGTCACGTCTCGAGATAATGTGAACAAACCACTTGATAGAACAATCGAACAGTGTGAAAGAGTAGACAGTCAACATGATCATTTCATTGATTTGACACCAGAATCACATACAGATATGCAAAGCATTTTAAAAGAGATCGTGAAAGATGGCAGCGCTGGACAATTTCAGTTACTTCTTGAGTCGCAGTTAAGAAATGGACAAAAAACACTTGATGTCCATCAGAGACGCTGGGACCAAAAAGTTATAAGCATTTGTCTAGGAATACTACTTCGCTCGCCACAGGCGTACAAGACGTTACAGGACTCCAATCTTCTAATTCTACCATCTAGAAGGACACTACAGTATTATAAAAATGTTGTTAAGCAAAAGCCGGGGTTTAATTATGATAATCTTAATTGGATGAAAAAACAAGCCGAATCCAAGAATGTCTCTCAATTTGGTTTTCATGGAGGACTTCTTATAGACGAAATGACAATCCAGGACGACCTGGTCATAACAAAACAAGGAGACCGCTGGAACATAGTTGGCATGGTAAATATGGGGCCGACAAATAACAACATAAGAGTTTGAACTGGTGGTAAAAAGAAAGTGCAGATGGCAACCCAAGCCTTACAGTACGTCTTTCACGGCTTCACTGGATTCAGGTAATAGCATATTCATGTCATGTTAATCATGTACCGAATTCCCCGAGATAAAATTGTGCATCTACTACCCCCCCCCTCCTTTCCCCCCCAACACAGACACATACACACCTTAATTCTGCAAATATATGAAATAGCTTCTATGAATAGCACAGGCAAATGTGTGAGCTTAAGGAGGTAGGTTACCTTAAGATTTGTTTGTGCGCATGCCCAATTGGAATTTTGAATTGCGATAATGCTCCGCGTGTAGCTGTTTTCTGCGCAGGTGTGGAGACGATTATCAATTAGAGAGCACTGCAAGAATGCACGATGTGTTGCATGTTGACACGCATTTAATGTATAAAGACTAAATATTAAGGGTTTATAATGTCATTGATACAAAATATTTGAATTCTAAACTGATACTAAAAGTGACTAAATTAAGTACGGTGATTTCAGCAGGTAATAGATTCACTTACTTGAAATATGATAAATCGCATCGGTTTAACTAATTTGAATTTGCCATGGGAATAAGGTAACCTACCCCCTTCACAAAATGCTTTTATCATTTTATAAGTCAAACTGATTTTGCAACAAACTTTTAACTTTCAGTATGCTAGGAAAATTGTCGTCTGCTTGAATATCGCCTGCTAAGTTTGTAAAGTTCGTCGCCTTAGCTCCAAAATTGGAAGAAATATTGTCAGTGACAAACGATTTAATCAGCTTCTGGTCCGTTTTCAAGCTGTTTACAAAGGCTGCCCCTATGCAAGCTAAAGATTGATTACCTATGAATGGAGAAATATTAACTCGCCCCTTCAGAACTACTGCCTGATTTTTAATTAAAGCACATAATGTATTAATGCTAACTTCCGGAATAATATACGGTGTAAATGATAAGCTGGCTGCAAAACTATCTATTCCACATGTGACTCTAATAGAATTGCCACGAAGTGACCAACACTATGTGCATTTTGTCATTTGCCATTTTTTCGGTAACCGTAGAACTGTGAACTATGAATTTTTATACAGTCAAACCTGTATATAAAGACCACCCTTAGGACAGTCATAATGTGGTCTTTGTTGACAGGTGGTCTTTATTGACAGGTAAAAATACACTAAATATTAAAATAGGAGACAAAACATGTTGTCTTAAGAGCCAGGTGGTCTCTGTTCAGAGGTGGTTTTTCATACAGGTTTGACTGTAATATCATTGAATGTTTGGGTGTAGTCGAAATAATTATTACTTTTTACAGGTGGCCTGTAGTATACTTTGGATCGAGTACAGCGACTGCCCATGAGTTATACACAACAGTTTGGGAATGTGTCGACAAATTAGATGAATTTGGTTTTACTGTTGAGTACGTAATGCTTGATGGTGCGTCAACTAACAGAGCTTTTATAAATATGCTCATACCAACACCAAGAGAAAGCAAGTTCATATTTCCTGATGTTTTCTTTCATAAACACTCAATATGTGCCATTCAAGATGTTATGCATCTTCTAAAAAAGGTCAGGAATAATCTTGAATCAAGCAATTCTGATAACCGTTCAAAGGCTGGCAGATTCCTGGTTTTAAACGATATTCCCATACTTTGGGATCATTGGCAAGAATGCCTTAACTTTAATTTCCAGGGTGGATTTTGTATACATCGTAAACTTACCGAGGAACATATAGTTCTGACACCAGCTTCAAGAATGAGAAATCATTTAGCAATTCAAGTGTTGGACAAAGACATACTTTTTCTGATGAAAAGTTATCAGAGCACACTACAGGACCCGGCGAGACTGTCTGCATCCGTTTCACTGCTGGAAAAAACCGCGGAAATAAATATATTTTGCGACCATAACAGACCTATATCAATTCTTACGGATGAGAGACTGAACACTTTGGAAGCTGTAAGAGACTTCTTCAATTCTTGGGAATCGGAAATTAAAGCTTCGAAATCATACATAGTAAAAAAAAATCTTATGACAGAAGAAACCAGAGATGATCTGAATTCATCTTTAACAGGATTTCTATCCCTTTGCCGCATTCATGTTAAAGGTGGAAATTCAATAAAATTTCTTTTGTCAACAACGAGGTATTCGGAACGGATGAAATACCAATCCTACACTGGCTCAATATGGCCCGTCAAAGACAGCCATAATATTAGGCCAACACAGTATCAGCAATAAAGCTAACTCTGGAACAAGCACGGCTTTGTACACTGCGCACAAACCATGTCCATTGAATCCACAGAGAAACAAAAGTGAGAAAAGGCGTGGAATTCGAATTTAATGTTACGCAGTAGAACTTCGATTTGACTAGAAAACAAACATATTTATTGCATTGAACTTTGTACAGTTTTGATACTGTTATGAAACCTGCGTTGTCCAGAGACAATATATTTTTCTGTGTTCTGCAATTTATTGTTTATCGGAGTGACTCTATATCTTTATAAATTTCGTGTGTATACATTTTGATCCTTCATATGATAATTTGGAATTTTTCAAAGTACCGATTACGAGTAATTAATCTAGACTGATTAAATGCTATAATAACATAATAGTTCCACAGAATATCATTTGATAAAAGACTGTATACTTACTTCAATGTATAAGTTTTTCCAGTGCCACATGAACCAGTCATCACGAAACTGTGACCTTTTTTCGCAAGCGAAATTGCTTCAGATTGTGCCATGACTTAATTGCGTGTTAAATAGCGTAACGGTCAAGGTACGGCAATACGGGAATTTACTGCATAAATATTTACCCCGAAGCAGGAATTGTTGTTATTGTTGTGACGTCAGCGAATGGCCTCGGCGACAGCTGAAAATGTGTGTAAAATTGCAAAAAAGACTGATTACTGCCGTATAAAGTGTTGAAATTCAAGGATCATCGGTGGTGGTAGGTGTATTTGGTGTTCTTTCTTGAGCACGCTCGCTAGATTGCGGTCACCCTGTGTTCCGTTCGTATTTCCAGGTGATCCCTGGTTTTTGACGTTTCATTCCTGGTGTTTTTTTATATATATAGAGGGGGTGTTTTTTTTAAAGATATACTTTTTGGGTCTTTTTGATAGAATTTCAGACTCCTGTGGTCCACCCTTCCATTCCGCTTAAACATTTAAGTTTAAGTCAATTTTACAGAGCTACATCTTTCTTCTTTTGGCAATTGTTGCTTGTTTTTGTTTTTGAAAAAAAAAATCTGAAAAGTGTTCTCTATTGCAGATAGATCATGTGCTCTATTGTAGATAGAGCACGGTCTAAGCTCCGCCCCCATACACAATGCAAATTATCACAAATACAGTACAGTGTTTTCCTATACAAATATGCAGTAGCCATGATACAAATTGATCAAAACATTAGTCTGCAATTATAATATCGTATACCTCATAAAACGTAGTGAAAATATAAGAAAATATAACATAAATTCTCGCATGTCTACACATTATTTTCCAGGTCTACGCATACTGTTCGTGATCGATATCGGTAAATCAGGATTAAGTATTTTGATAGGTATACGGTAATCTGTTTTATCGGAACGGGGCTCAAACGAGTAGACAAACTTATTAATCAAAAATGAACACAAAAAGCTTTTTACATTTTCACATTTGTTACCTATCAAAAATATATGACGCCTTAAAAAAATGGAAATGATGTAATGTTTATCATACCACACTATTAGAATCTATGAAAGGATGTATTCAGTATAGCTATTTTTACATAACTTTTGAACAGAATTAAACAATCGTCGGTTTTGCATTTCGGTCCTAAACGTGAAAATATCTAAATTCTGTTGTATCATTAGAAGCATGCTAAACGAAACCACAGCATCCGTTTTATCAAAATTAACCGGAAATTTAAGCTCTTTCTATTTTTACTTAAGAAAAACGCCACAATCATCCGCCATCAGATAAGAGAAAAGTGAAGTTCTGTAGGTTTTGTATGCTTGTAAAATAGACATAGGCGATAACATTGTAACCCCTGACTGGACACGATGCCAAAGTATCTAAATGTTTGTTATTTCTAAACGATTTTTAAAACGCGCGCGTAAATAAACTTTAGCGATCATTACATAATATCTGCCACTCAGGTCTCAGAGACATGACAAATATCGAAATTAATCAGTTCCTCCGAACCACCTGAGACTTTAACCAGAACGTAGGCACCTTACAACACAGTAATTGTTCTGGTGTAGTGACATCTTTTAATAACAAGAGCCCCGTGTAAAGATCAGACACAATAGTACTAACAGAAAGTATAGCTATTTTGAGAAAATACGTATAAATCTCTGCCGAAAAGTTATTGTGTACTCACACAGGATGTATGTCCGCGACCAAAGCCTTCAGACATTGCGTCTGCCAAATATAAGAAAATTCTGAAACATAATCAATTTGAGTGTTTGTCTTCGGATACAAGAAAATGCTGATTAAAGACGATCGCTACAGTTTCATCCTTTTTTTTTCAAGCAATGAGAATTTTATGAAATTTCGTTTACTGTTAGGGTAATACCTGCTTAGTCAGAATATAAAATAAAAAAGGTAGGTCACCAGCTTTATTTAGAAGTAATGAACACTTTTTGTAGTATACCCCGAAAGCAGTGAAAATGACCCCTATCTCATGTTTATCAATAATAAATCTCTAAATTTGGCAACTCACCATTGATTTTTATTTAAAATGTTAAGCAATTGATCCTATTTTATGAAACTACATGAATTGAGATTTCAAAATGTATTCAAACTGAAAAAAAAGCTAAAGAGAAACTAGTTTTTGTAAAAAAATATGTAAAATTTGTAGTCATTTATCAAAGTATTTTTTCCTAATGTTCAAGCATTGAGAATTTCTTAATTTTTTGCAGTAGAATTGTTCAAACATCACTTTAATGAGAACTAATTTAAAAATGAAAGGTAACCAGCCTTTTTATTGAGAAAACTGAGCTGTTGTCTCGGGTTGGAGGATGGTGTTTGAGGGGAGGCCATGTGTTTATTGCCACTGACGTAATATAGATAGCTAAATGAAACTTTAACTGAAAGTGAAACACTTACAAGTAAAATGTAACAAAAAGGTATCCTTCTGAAAGCATTTAACACAGTTTAAAAGTCCACCTTTTAAAGGGAGGTTGTAAGTTTTCTTGATATACTGATTTTTTTGCTATAGTTATATGTTTAAAAATGTTAAAGTGATATAACTGCTCAAAATAATCCTTTTGTATGTTTTTTTATTCAAAAGTAATTGTTTGTGACATTTAATTAAACAACATCAAAATATAAAGATATTTGATATATAGCGAAGAATTAAACTGTAACGATCGAACCAAAAGTGTCCATTACTTCTAAATAAGGCTGGTGACCTACCTTTTTTATTTTATATTCTGACTGAGCAGGTATTACCCTAACAACAAACGAAATGTCATAAAATTCTCATTGCTTGAAAAAAATGATGAAACTGTACGATCGTCTTTAAGCCATTCATTTTGGAATCTTCCAATAATGACCAGGTTTTATCTGATATTGTGTTTTGTAAATAAAGAGGTAAGTATTTTTAAAGTTCTTGTCAAAATTCAACAGGATCACTGAATGAATTATTAGCTTTAATTCGATCAGACTAGACTTGCATTCAGTCCTAACACTTACTTCTCTTTGTTTCGCTTTTCCTATTTACTTTTATCTAACAAAATTTGTCTTATAAATTTCATATCCTTTCCTACTAAACTGAAATCGAAATATATATGGTCGAAAGGTAAACAAGATCTACATACATAGGCCGACAGTCAAGCCCTAGTCTGGTAGGAATTCATTGTGTTGGTGTTCTCTAGAACTGAATATTATTTCATTCTCTTGCAATGTTTATTGATAAAGCAGTTTTACATGTCCTTTACTTGTCTTCTGATAGCATTTTAACACCGGATACAGCGCTCCCCGGAGAGCACCGAATAGGTGCGCATTAAACAGTACAGCTTCCTGGAGAGCTGTATTCGGCGCGCATTAACCAATACAGCTCCCCTAATGAAATGGGAGCTGTATTCGGGGTTCTTGTACCTTTTTTCGAATAGAGGTCCCCAGTAACTCGATGCAGCATAGACGTGTAATAAAGGCGTACCATTGCGGCACAGAATTTATTATAGAATAATAAGGATCCATCCCGCTATTCAGCAGTACTTAGCCCTGGGATGTATTTTTGTCAGTTCTTGTTGGACGGACGGTGGAACGAGGCTTAGAGGTTTTATGACTATTTTGTTGGTATTGAAGAATAAATTTCTTTCAATAAACCTACATTTTTTCATACATGACTGTTGTACATAAGGCGGCAGTTAAAGTGGTTTTGATCTTCATTTCATGAATAAATTGTTGACAGAATGAAGCACATTCACGCTAGGGTGTAAGGCCCGACAGACGGACTGATAAGACAGCATACAGGGTAGGACAACAGACATGGACCCAAGCTTAAAAACTGCAATTTGGTCATTGACTAAAATGTTTTCTGAACGGCCAAGCTTCTTCCTAAAGTGGAGACATAAATTCATTTGGCCGAAAGACACATCATCATGTACCCAGACTTCTGTTATTTAATCCGTTTAAGCATCCGTTTAATGAAACCTAGGGAGCTTTATTCGAATGTGCATATGCTTTGGTTCGAATACAGCTCCGCTACACCAAGGGAGCTGTATTCGTTAATGTGCACCGAATACAGCACCCCGGGGAGTTGTATTCGAAAGGAACTGTATCCGGTGTTACATAGCATAACTCAATTTTGTTCTGTTACGTTCATTTCTATTTGTTTGTATATCCATTTGTTTTGTATGTATAGTCTTTGTCGTTAGTTATTTTTACGTTTTGTAAATTGCAACGGAAATTGGTGGAATCGACTACTTGAAAAGTAATCATTATGTATTTTAGTATTTTAACAGCTTCCTACATGCATCTGAGACATAAAATACTGTACTGCTAGTAGTTCATAAGAACCGATATGGCTTTTCAATTCTTTAAAAGGAAATGTAAAGACTTGATGATTGAAATATCCATAATGACAATCATGATGAGGAAACAAACATGTAGGGGGCAGCGTCGTGTAAGGCTCATCACTTTCAAACGGCAAAGCGGCCCTGTAGTGACACTGGTCCCCCAACCGGGGAACTTTCGCCTCTCAGAGCGCTCGGGGAAGGTACCCTTTGAGGAGACCGTCTTGCATCGGCTAGACGGGGAACCTTTCGCCCCTCACAGCGCATGGGGAAGTTACTCTTCGCAGAGACGGTCGTTCACTAGCAAGTGAGCCGAGCTTTCCCCTCTTATAGCACTCGGGGAGATGGTCGTTCACCGGCCAGACCCCTCTTATAGCACTCGGGGAGATGGTTGTTCACCGGCCAGAGGCGAGCTTACCCCTCTTACAGCCCTCGAGGAAGGTACCCTTCGCGGAGACGGCCGTGTATCGACCCGAGAAGCAAACTTTTGCCTGTAAGAGCGCTCGGGGAAGGTACTCTTCTGGGAGACGGCCGTTTACCGGCCAGACAGAGGACCTTTCGCCCCTCAGAGCGCTCGGGGATAGTACCCTTCGCGAAGACGGCCGTGCATAAGCTAGAGAGGCCAACTTTAGCCTGTCAGAGCGCTCGGTGAAGGTGCCCTGAAGCTGACGCTCCCTCGCAATATATTTGCGTATTCCTGTAATATAGACCTATGACATATACATATAAGCTACCTACAGATCCATTTTTTTTTATAATAATACCTTATTCCTTACTGAAGTTGGTGACTGGAAACTACATATTTAACGCCGCCAGCTCGCCGAAGATGTACCGAAATTTAATACATAATGTAACCCGGATTTTCCGTTGAAACTTGGTTAATCAACTTTCTTACATAAGCAACAACACTGGTTTTGAGCTGAGCTCGAACTCATGTTCCTGCAGCGTTGAGCTTTTACAGGACTTTAGATATCGGCGTAACAACAGATAGAACATGTGGATAATACAATGGGAAATTATTTATTTAGAACGAAAAAAATAATGTACATACATGTACTTACTCCCTTACATTAGTAAGCTTTCAAACTGCATGTAGTATAAAGTATGAAAATGTACCAAATGGAATAACAGTAAGTTTGTTACTTTCCATATGTAAGTATAATCATGTATCATAATAGAGTAATAAATATTTCATGTTTCCTATATTAGTTTGCGTTCATTGACAAACTCTTTCAATAATGATATACACTTAAGAATATATTTATTTACATACATTGTATTATTATTTCTTCGTAATTTACCACTTCGTTTACCAGAAAGTGGTGATATTCACAAATGTGTTTAATGCTGTTTTAATTAAGTCTATTTTAATTCTTTGATTCCAATAATAACACAGTATTACGTTTCTGTTCATATTATTATATGTTTCTTTGACAATAGAAATGCAACACCGAAATATGCACATGATATATTGAATATTTAGTGGAGTTCAAATAATCGCTTGGTGTTCCGGAATCTTATGTCTTGGACAGAAAATTGATGTATCTGACTTCAGTACCCAAACGATATGACAAGCTATCTGTACTGGCTGGCATTCTGCATTTTGCTGTAGAGTGTTGCTGAAGAAAACTGTCTCCAACAATCTAAAATATCAAATTTAAAGTAAATATAGCAAGAAACACGTTGGTTGTTGAAATTCATATAATCAGCAGAAGGAAGAAATATTTCTTTCAGTTTATTTTAGTATCTTTTAATAGTACTGAGACAGATCACACTTGCATTTGCAGTGGAGCAATGGACGTGCGGTTTGGAAGAAAGTGTCGTCGAAAGTAAGGGATATACCTATAGTTGCTTAATGTAAATGTGCGGCTAATCAAGTGACATCAATACATTGACAAAATCAGGAATTGTATCGTTTAAGCATAGTATGGGCAAAGCGTACAGTTTATACGGGTGTATTTTGTAGATACAGAAATCAGAATAATTAATAAAACCTGTTTTTAAAAAAATATAGGTATGCCCATTACTCAAGTTGAACTTTTCTGCTCATCATGTATTATATGCATGTACTTGTATTTAAAACTAAGATTATATTAATACTATACGTACGAGTTACATGACAAGTACTTCTCCGTGCATTTACAATGAACACAGGAATCGTAATCTCTAAAGTCTGTTTCTGGTAAAAATCGGATACCCTTCCATTTACAGTAACGTGTCTCGTGTCTGTGTTCTGTTAATTTAAAAGTGATTTAAATTGATACAAAATAAAGGTATTTCACTAATTAACGAGTGAGATATACATCTATAAAACGGTAAGGATTAATTTCATAGTCTCTGTAAGAATGTACAGATATTATTATTATTTACCACAAAAGAGTATTTAGAAGAAAGCGATTGCATGCATTACAATTTATCCACTTCAGTAGGGTAACGTTTATTTGGATGTTTTATATACAAACACTTCTGATTAAAGAAAATATGTATCTTTACTTTATAACACTTTAAACACGTTTAATTATCTTATAAAACATTTAAAACGTTTCATCTCAATTTCAATCACAGCTACACAAATTATTGGTAATTAACAATACCTTTAGCAATATCGGTCTCTAGAAGAAATGATCCGCCACTGCTTGATGAAGATTTGATACAAATTATAAGAAAAACAAAGGCGACACAAGGAATAAACATTTTAGTAATACTCAATGTCAACTTTCAGAACCCTCTGCCAAACATATCCAAATAAACCTATTTATACAGCTGCGGGGATACGTAAATAATCGTTTTCTCTGTGGGCATAAAGCAATTATGGGTGGTAGATTGCTGTCATTCATTACTAGTGATTTAGCACTCTGGAACAGTTGTTTAAAATGTATGACAACAGAAACTGTCACAGCTGTTACACGAAACAACAAATCAGGAAAACATTTAAAATGCTACTTTATCAGTGTAGGCACCATTCTAGTGTCTGCTGTTTCATCGAGAAATTTAGTTGTTTTATCCAAAGACGACCTTTTTACCTCTTCATCTGTTGCAAACTGACGAGATTTAATTCATCGTAAATTTATCATTATGTTGTTGAACATAATCGGTTCATTGAAGCCTGCATTCTTTCAGTAGTTAAAATTCGCATAGTAGTTGACATGTTAATGCGTTCGATCATTTTTCGAAGTATTTTCCTCGTGCATAAGAGCGTAATTCGGAGAGTAATAGTGCTTTTGAGTTGCAAAGGATACTGATTGTGGTTGTCAATGTACGATTGGTTTTTAGTAATTTGAAAGTGATATTGCAGTTATGATTACAGTAAAATTGATTACAACTTGTTGAGTGAAAACTTATAAATATACATCAGTCTGGTACCAGCGACTACGTTTACAGATGTATCTAATTACTTTCTTACAGAAATATATGTAAAAGCAAAACTTATTTACTCTGGTCCCGGAAGAAAGTCTAACAAGTGTAAGGGGAGCGGTGGTGTAGAGGTTTAGGTATCTGCCGCTCATCCCGGAGGTTGCGGGTTCGAGCCCAACGAAGGTTACGACCGTACCTCCTCATATGACACCAGTACTGGTTTTTCAAGGAAGCGGACTCGAGAGTGACTCGAAAAGCTTAATGCTTTCTTCATAATAGAGCTAAAATAAATTAGTATAACCTAAAGTCTAACAAAAGTTGTGTACAGTGTTCTATTTTACCCAGAATGTCTTATCACCCGGTTAATGATAGCAAGAAAATTATAATAACACCCGTAAACAAAGTATAAATTTATTTACAGTGTGTCCCAAGTAGTTCATTTTTATTCGCCACGATCTATCTTTCACGTGTGATACGCATAATTTCCTATGATAGATTTTGATTTATCTGTTGTTGACAGAAGGATAGATAGACACGAATACAACATGTTTCGAATGATATAAACAATATGTATATGATTGTTTTCATATAAATGCATAACGATTGAATTATATACATGTACTTTATTCGACTGAACTGGTTTCATTTTTTGCCTGACTGCTATGGTTGAAATTTGATTTGATTTACTTAACTTCGGTACTTCATATTGCTTAAAATTAATTTTCGTTTGATGTGATGGAATATCACATAATTTAGGAAAACAATTTTTTATTCGATTTCCTTTGGATGAAATTGGACTGAGCTTGAACTGCTAGTTTTTGTAGTAAATAGATTGAGATTAAAATTATTTGATAAGATTTCATACGAATTGCAAGTAGGTTGAATGTAGTCGATGTGGTTGAACTGTTAGAAAAATGCTCCTCGTTTGAAATGGCTGTGTGATACTTATTATAGAAAGCCATCTATTGAAACCATAAATTAAAACGGATATTGGAATTATTTAAAAAATTACAAGAAACATGACTTTTATGCGGGTTCGAGCCCAACCCCACTGCAGTATTACAGATTTTTTGTTACCCCCATTCATCATTTTTACTGAGGGGGAGGGGGGTAGAGGAAAAACAAAGCTGCAAACAGAAAAGGCTTTGCATTCGCCCCCTGACTCTACAGAAAAAACTGAACAAACGGAAATTGTGTTTCGGAATAAAAATACAACTATGGAAAGGCAACTACATTTTGTAGATACTAACACATATACAAGAACTGATGGTATGTTATGCTAAAGTGATAACATCGGAAAATATAAAGCATAAAACAAGACAAATGTCAAGGAAGACATTGAAGGATTGATTTTTCGGATAAAAACAGGTAATATACACAAACGACGTCTGTGACAATGGCTAGGTGATCATCTTGTTTAATGCCTGTCTTAATCGATCTTAAAGCTGCTCGGTTTCAGATTTTGTTAAAAAAATGCAGTTGTTCCAACTGTATGAAAATGATGTATTTTAGAACATATAGTCATATAAAAAGGTTCCAGTATAAATTCATGTCACGTATATCTGTAGATTTGAAATAATACGCTTCCAAATAATAAAGCGTTGCAAACGCTTTTGAAATTTCAATATAAACATAAATATAGTGTAGCGGTGCCGTAAAACCCTCATTTTCAATTCCTACCCAGAGTAATAGTATTAGTATGTCATTTTTGAACCAAAAAATTATCAGCGATCAGCTTTTATGCAGACTCCTCGTGCAGTGGAGACATATTGCTGCCGTTGAAATGTTTTATTAAGTAATATGTATGAGCACAGAGATTCTGATAATATTAAGTTGTTTATTCAATAGTAGTTCCGCCAACTTGGTTAGTGAACGTGACGCATTACAAAGATGTTACTGATTATTACAAACATTAACAGAAGAGATACGAATTACTTCGAATATAAAATATGTAAACTTTTACAGACTTTCCGGAATGGTAATAGTTCAGTGGTTCCTATCGTGAAATATATTTCCGAAATATAAACATCCATTTTATATGCTACGAGCTTGCTGAGTAACAATTACTATTAGGTACATTTGTACATGTTTAAGCGAAACACGTTGTCACATCTTAATACTACTAAGATAAATCCTCAATTAACTCTAAAATGTTATAGCAGATGAGTAAAGGTCAGGCTGAATGAATTCCATACGCTCTGTACAATAATAATAACGTTGTCACTGGAAAGCCTGTAAAATTATATGTATGACCGCTCAAAGCTTAAAAGGTTATGGAATGGATGCTAGGACCGAAAGAAATGCTACATGGAAGGCGATCATGCGAACATTGTTATCTTTTAAAATGTTAGTGTCCTCTTATCATTGCTCAACATTTCATTGGCTTTCCTTCAGAACTCAGAAGCATGTCTGCAATTTCTAGCTTATTTTGTCGTCTGATTTCATTTTGCTACTTGTTTCAACATTTGAACAATAAAGCAATGTATACTTCTCCTTCGTTATGGACAGTGTATGCAATATATCAAACTTGAGCACTGCACTCCATCGCACCAAACTGCTGTTAGCGTTGAACAAACAGGTTCTCCGAAACACTGTAGATATGAGCTTCTTTCTTTATCATTAACTGTACCATGGTGGTTTTATTGTAACGAAACTTGTGTGATGTTAATTACTGTTGATTAATTCATTTATATCAGTATATATGTGCATGCAATTTATGCATACGCTGATTATATAGTGGGTTTAGTTTCTTTTGTTATCAGTCTCAGTCGAATCATCACTTGTGTGTTACGAATGTTGTTGAAGATCCTACGATTTATTATGTAAAAATAACATACAGTAACTGAAACCTATTTTACCAAGTTTGATTTCATGCGATAACTTAGGTTTGTGTGCTTTTCTTCATCTCAATTCATTATGGTGATTGCTATTGATAACTAAAGTGATTAAATCCCCAACTTTGGAAAATAACTTCCTGTGCTGGCGAAAGTTGTGCCCACTTTGAGCCCACTTTGAGTCGAATAGACGAGAAAATGATTCTTAATAAACAGTAATTATCATTAACAATATTACTGTGGTTATTTCAGGAGCTTCTAACACTTTTATAAATTCTCACGCTGCTTAGAACAGTAGGTACGTCAAGGTGTTGTCTAACTAAAATAGACGTCTTGAAATGGAGTATTTGATTTGATCTACATCGGCATTTTCTTCCAATAAATCCACATCTCCATAAAGTTCCTGCGTTCGACCTCCTTCCACATCGGCCTAATCGATTAGTGAAAGGTTTGGTATCTTCACAGGCAATCCCGTTTGGTGTAGATCTTTTTTGACAAAGCTGACCATACACATGAACTATACAGTTTGCAATGACAAATATTAATAATCTTCTGGGCGGTATAGCATACATTATCACGGTGTTATGAATTCTGAAAACAAAAATTTGTTGATAGTGTTGGTAATATATTAGTATTTAAAGAATGGAAAAGATATAGTTTCAGT